>RJWK010007998.1:0-48542 GCA_004363435.1 Platanista minor
TACTCCAATAAAGATGTAAAAAAAAAGAAAAATGTGAATGAGTCAAAGAAAACTTGAGGCTTACAAGTTCCTGAACACATGAGAGTGTAGTGGTTTGCATCTATCATGAATTCGACTTTCATACAATGCTCAATTCAGTGCATTCTGTCACATCTTTCGTCTGATTTTTTGTTTCTGAATTCTGTTTTTCAGACCTCGGTTGACTAATGACGATTTTTAGCGATCACTTGACAGCACTGCCCCTCGTTGTGTCAGGATCTTTTTGGAAAAAAATCCTTTATCTTCTGAAGTATTTTTCAGAACCTTTTTTTCTTTTTTTTTTTTTTTTGCGGTACGCGGGCCTCTCACCGCTGTGGCCTCTCCCGTTGCGGAGCACAGTCTCCGGACGCACAGGCTCAGCGGCCATGGCTCACGGGCCCAGCCGCTCCACGGCACGTGGGATCTTCCCGGACCGGGGCACGAACCCGCGTCCCCTGCATCGGCAGGCGGACTCTCAACCACTGCGCCACCAGGGAAGCCCCAGAACCCTTTTTGTATGAAAGTAAGTTGATTAAGGGAAACGTTGAAAAAGAAATGAACAGAGGAAAGACCAAATTCAAAAGAATTCGTTTAGACAATTAGATTTAGATAATTAGATTCTAATATGACAGAAGATTTAATTTGAAATTCATGGATATTTTCAGGGTCTAGTTCCTGTGCAACACTACAAGTGATTTTTCAACCTTGTCTTCAGAACAAGGTTGTAATGATTGTAGTCTGTTAACTGAGCTCAAAGCTAGTCTCAGAATTTTCAAAGGACCTTGAGGTTCTGTGTCAGGTCCAGATGACCAGGAGAGCACAAAATAACGAGAATCTTGAATTCTAGTCAGTTTATCTTTCAGTTTTGTTAAACTTTTAGTAAAACATCTCTAAGCAGTAGACATGTTGGCCTCATTTCATTGACAAGGAGACTAAGGTCTCTACAATTTAAGTGATTTGGCCAAGATCTCAAGCTAGTAAGCGGCAGAGCTGGGAGTCTACCCAGTTATGTTTTATAACTTATGTGTTTTATGTTTAGCAGCAGCATGGAACTGTCCTCTGATTCACTTCTTGGTAAGTAGATTCTCCATGGTGGTCACCACCACGTCCCTGTGGTATGTATGTTCTGTTGCAGGACACGTTACTACTGCATTTCTGTGGTCTGAGAATTAATAGATTGCAGTGGTTATGGTAAGGTAAAGACGGTTCTAATTAGGGGCAAAGAAAAGAGAAAAAACAGAGATATTAAGCCTCAACAGATCAGTGACATTTAACAGAGCCCAATAAATATGGATCATGCAAAAAAATTGCTCTCCAGCAAGAAAGGCTGCACTTTATCCTTATTTTCCCCTGAGTTTAATGGTTGCTGATTGCTTATTTGCTGTTTAGTAAGTACTGCAATTTTGCAGTATCCTGCCAATTCTTCCTTGTGTTTTTTAAAATTTATTTTGTGAGCACTCTTCAGTGTTGTTGTATCCAATCCTATGACATAATCAAGCAGGCTAATGCATCATTTAGGGACTCAAAAGATGCTCTAAAGCCTTTGGACTAATTGACTGCTCAATCATGTTAATAAACACTTTGGTAAAAGTAAATGCAATTTTTTTGTGCCTCCAAAAAACGTTTTTGACTGTCTAATTTTATAAATTGTTTTAAATCATCAATAGGACATGGTAAGTTTTTCTTATTATAAAAGTTGGAAAAAGAAATATTTTTAAATGTACCACCTTTACAGTCACAGATTGTTGTTCAAATTGTTAAGTCCTGGTTAAACATCAAGCACCCATTAGAGTCAACTAATTCAGCAATAGTGTCCATGCTGGCAGTTCTGAATAGATCTGTAGAGAGAGGTCACAGATCTAACCCTGCAAATTGTAAGTGAGGCTTCAGTCACTAAAGCCATGCATTTGTTCATCAAGTGAATAAGCATCTACCTCATACCTGCTATGAGCTTGTACGAGAGTTGAAGATGCTGAAGATGCAATAAGTAGCAGACCTTTCAAGGAGTCTAGTGAAGGAGATTGACCCATACTCTAATAACTAATTAGTTTTATTAATACCCAGGTGCTAGAAATACACATTGAGTATTATAATAACAGTTTATAAAAAGTCACATTTTGCTCAACAAACACCTATTCTGTGAAAGGAAAATATGCCTATGGAGAAGAAAAAGCCAAAATGGTACCTCAGATAATATGAAAAAATTCCCTTAGTATCCACATAGTATCACAGGTAATTTAGAAAATACTCAAAAAACTAAAAATAGAGTTGCCATATGATCCAGCAATCCCACTCTTGGGCATATATCCAGACAAAACTCTAACTCAGAAAAATACATGCACCCTTGTGTTCATAGCAGCACTATTCTCAATAGCCAAGAAATGGAAAGAACCTAAATGTCCATAGACAGATAAATGGATAAAGAAGATGTGGTACATATATGCGATGGAATATTACTCAGCCATAAAAAAGAATGAAATAATGCCATTTGCAGCAACATGGATGGAACAGAGATTATCATACTAAGTGGAATAAGTCAGAAAGAGACAGACAGATACCATATGATATCACCTATATGTAGAATCTAAAATATGACACAAATGAACTCATCTATGAAACAGAAACAGACTCACAAACATGAAGTACAGACTTGTGGCTGCCAAGGGGTGAAAAGGGTCAGGGGAGGGATGAATTAGGAGTTTGAGAGTCACAGATGAAAACTATTATATCCATTCTAATGGATAAACAAGGTCCTACTGAATAGCACAGGGAACTATATTCAATATCCCGTGATAAACCATAATGGAAAAGAATATGAAAAAGAATGTAAAGATATATAATTGAATCATTTTGTTGTAGTGTAGAAATTAATACAACATTGTAAATCAACTATACTTCAATAAAATATATATATTTTTTAATTTAGAAAATACTACTTTCCCATTCAAAGTACCTCTTTAACAGTGATACACATAGATGGATATTGCTACAGATAGGGAGGAAACATAGATCCATTAGTTAGATAAACTGTGTATAATTTTGAAAAGTTCTTAGGAACTGATAAAAATATAATTCCATATTATCATATTTACATGTTATTATATTAGTTAGCTAGCTGCACTGGGCTGCTTAAACTTGTGCTATTAAGTTATCCCTCCATGGATAACTTAAGAAAAAATGTCTGAAAGTGTCCAGGCTGTAGTAGACTAGGTTAAAATCATCATGTTTATCTACCTGGGGATATTCATCTGGTCAAAGGTTAATTTCAGAGACCTTGGAAGATAATATTTATTTAAATTAAAAAGAATAAAATCACTCGTATATTTTCCAGTATCTACAAACAAGTTTGAGCGTCAAAATTTAATTAGACCAAAGAATGGATACCAGCTGTAAACAATCAATACTCTTGAACCAGTGGACATGGATCAAATGTCAGATACATTGGACTAAAATGCTTTCCTATCTGTATATTTCAAAAACCATTACATAAATGCTGAGCCATGTAATATAATCAGTGTACCTTATCTGTTGGGAAAACATCCAAGATTAATTACTGAATTTAAGGCAAGATCATATTAACTAGGCCTTAAATCTAAGAGTTGAGTAAAACAGGGAATGCTGGATTGGAATTAGGACATCTAGAAAAACAAAATAAAGTGTGATGAAAAAAATGGTGTAGGCGCAGGCAGATAATTAAATGTGGCAGTCATAGTTCCCTTCATAACATAGCGTTTATAGTTCTTTTCATATTTTATTTGCTATCTAGAGACAAAGTTTTATATTTTTAAATGGGTGCAAAGCATATGAAACAGATTTTATTTCATCTATTTTCAGTGGTCCAAAAATATTTCCCAAGTTTATGTGCATCCCAGCGGCCCTACCCACCATACGCTCTGGGAACTAACACCACCGTTACGTTGGATGTCTTTTGTTAGAACATTAGTTAAAGGGTATTTCCCAACACTATGCTTGCGCAGGGAAAGATAAAAGTTCCAAAGTTGTTATTTGGGAAAGTAAAAGTCTGTGTCTCATTTTATCACACATTTGAGGTGTTTTAGTGAAGGAGTAGGTGAAGTGTGGGAGAAGGGACATTGCCAAGAAAATTTATGTTTCTTTGCCTTTATATTCAAGTAGAGATGAGAAAATCCATTTTTATTATTTCTCCTGTCTTTTAGGGGATTAAATTAGCCTGCTCTGCTTCACTGCCATCAAGTTCTGGAGAACCTCAGCCAATTGTGTTCTCAATGAAGAAAATAGCCATGGCTGTTGTAGTTCTGTAAGTGTTTTCTTCATATTTGTGCATTTGTGCTTTGCACCATTCTCCTAACTCAGCTGTCTTTCTGAGTCTTGTCCCTGCCTCACCTTCTTAGATGTGACATACATTTTAAGCAGAGAAAAAAAAAAAAATACCTGCGATGATATTGGAAAAACTAGTGAGTTTTTGCATTAAGTATCTAACATCACATAAATAAATGCCTTGTTCGAAGTTATTTAAAAAGTCACATGAAGCCAATAATAAGATATGTGAAATACTCTCATCATTTAAACCAAAACAGTAATGGAGAAAATTCTATTTTGTTGTTTTGCACATACCATACTGTGGACCAGGATTTACAATGCATATATATAGTTTGTACATGAGAGCATTTAAAGGGGATGGAAAGACCTAGTAAAGCAAAATTATCTTGCACAAACCTGCTAGGTCATCTGAAAGATCTCCTGTCAACCTTACCTCTTTAGGGTAAGACTTTGCTCACTGAAGTTGAGTGTTAAAATAAAATTTCTTATCTAGAAAAGTTGCACATCCAAACAGCTACTGATTTATATTCCTCTTATACCAATACCCTCATCTCTTAGATGTGACCAGAGCCCTCAGGGAATGGGTTAAGTGACAAACAAAGGTTGATATTATGCAATGTTGAGCTATGGGACAGTGTCCAGAGCATAGTTCTGCGGTGGAGGGCTTTGATATGAAAGAGTGAGCATTAGACACTTCACCAGGACACCTCAATGGGGGAAAGGAAGGAGAGCACCCACTATGAACTGGACTAGGACCCATGCACGTGGTCCATCTATGACTGTCAACCATTTCATGCTTCAGAGTTGATCATCTCCATGTTACAGATCAGGACACTGAAGTTCAGGGAAATTAACAAAGCAATGATGTAACAAAGGCGAAAATAGAGGTAGTGGTGATAGGGATCCTACATGTCTAGGATAAAATAAGAATGATTCTAATTATTAATGAGAAAGGAAAGAAGGAAGGAAGGAGGGATCAAGAGAGGGAAGGAAGAGAGAAGGCAGGAAGGAAAGGGAAAGAGGGGGATCTTTTAATGTAACACACTAAAGAAATAACCAATGATTGATTTTGCACATGCAGCAAATGTTTCCAAAATCATCCATAATAATGATGAGTATGATCATGCTCATAATGAAAGGGCATCAAAAACAGACTAAAGAGAGAGAGGAAATTTGGACTGTAAGCTGACCTTATGATATTAGCAAATATTTCTTGAAATTAGGGAATGTGTTATCTGTCGTCCTCTGAGCCGTCTCATGAGAAAATGACTAACCTGTCCCAGTGATGCTTACAAACTCCTAAATATTTCTTTTTTATCCTTGACTAAATTCACCAACTGTACACATTTTCAGTTCTATTTATGGAGCAACTCTGTAAAGTGCATCTTCATTTTCTGTCTCGTCAAGGCCCAGGAGCTTTTGCTTCTTCGTTGGAAGTGGGTTCAGTGATTGGCAGGGGTGGAGACACTAGACCAACTCCCAAACTCCCACAGAACCTTTTCTTGGTACAGGAAACACAATAAATGCCTGTTTATAAACATGGTTAGGAATTGGGATAGCTTTATTAACAGTATACTCTAGTTAGCTGAGGAGCTGTGAGACAAGGGAGAATTAACAGATGGCTATAAAAATGTCGTGTGTATATTAAACCTGTTAGTCCTGGGTTTAGCACTTCTTTTCATTCACTTTTAATATATTCATGGAAATATTTTTTCGATGCTGTGTAAATTAAGCAACTAGCATTCAGAAATTGTTTATACGGTAGATACAATGGAGAACATAACTTATATTTGATTGTATTTTTGAGAGCGTGAACTTTTTTCGGATTTTCCTGTTTAATAAATTGCCTTGATTGCTGATTTTTTACCCATGAAGTGAATCAGTTGCTATACTGTACATTGAACAAAGCTGCTTTTTTGTTCAGAAGATATGAGGCAGTGACATTCAGAGTACTTCTAAAAGAGACACTTTCACTTTCAATAATATCATATTATTTTCTTCCCAAATACCATATCTGACCACATCCATAATGAAGCTGTGGGCAAATTCTGTACGTCAGTTTCTTTATTTCAGCAACAGTTACAAGGAATGGCTTGTCAAATACAATCAGCATTCTGTGAGGCTATCACTTCCTTATTTGACTCTATAATACACACATCTGTAGAGTGAGTTATGTTCAGTTACCTGGAGTCATTTTCATTCATGGGTTTTTTTTTTTTACCTCACAGACCAGCCATCTCTAAATGCCTGGGGTCCTTGGAAACTCAACTATAAACTGTTCATTAAAACTTCAATTATTTCACACCTTGCAGCATATACCATATGTTAGATATCCAGTGAAGAAATTGCATAGCACTCAAATTCCAATATCACCTGCTCTGGGCAACTCTTTGAGCAGAGACTAACCTGAGCTATCCACTCTCCTTCCGGGAATGGGGAGAACATGGCTGTGACCCTACGCAGCTCCAGTCTTTCTGAATGAGGGAAATACCACACTATAGTTATTCGTGGTGGATGACAGCTGAAATCACTTCAGCGGCAACAACACTCCACAGAGTTGTGCAAATATAGTTAGGGGACTGGAGAATTGTCACAATTCTATATTTCTTTATTGCTAGTTGGACTCATTTCTTAAATAGTGGAATTATAGGTAAGGAGATATCCATTTCCTGATCACAGCGCTCTGAAGGTGGGTATAGAAATGTTACAGCAGACGAAGTGTGTTACCTTGTGAGAAAATTTAGGTAAGGGCTCTTCATATTTTCACTTGATGCATCAGAGTGGGGATTCAAGAATCTTCCTTAATGTGCTACATAAATATCTTAGAACAGATTTCCTCTAACTCAGTGGTTCTTAGCCTTTCTTGGATTTATTCCACAAGATTCTATAAAATTACATAAGCCCTCTCTTGGGACAAATATACATACCAAGATATATTAATAATATTGCTTCCTTTTCAAAGGGTTCAAGAAACACTCAAATCATGTAGAGGTGTCCACAAACTCAAGATTTACAACTTCCCAAAAGAGGAGTAATTAAACCCATCTGGAGAAGAAACAGCTCTCACTGGAGCTGTCTGGTGGAGTCAGATGCTTGTTGCTTCACATCCAGGAGAAGAGGCCAACTTATATAACCGCTTAAACATTGGCTTCATTTCCGTACTAAATGTACTGATACATGTTGAAGGAATTGAAAGTGCTTGGCGAAAATCTGCCGAAGAAAAGTCATTTCAAACAGTTTTGCTCAGTACTTGCCCAGAATTTTCTCTAGCTAATGTTTCAAAATTATTGATTCATATTATTTGCAGGCAAAGTACTTTGAACAGCAAGAAGGCTTTTAAGAATTTTAAGGTAATGCCAAGAACATATCAGAGGTCACTGTATTTGATCACTGAAAACCGCAAAGGACAATTTAGCCTGTAAAAACAGATCTGTGCCATGCATTTCTGCTGTTGTCTCCGAATTTCTGAGCATGGTGGGAGAGAAGCCTCTTTCATGTTCCCATCTCCACCCTCCTCGACACAAATAGCACACATTTCACACACTCTTTTGGGATTGCTTAACAGCGGGGAGAAAGTTGCCATCCTAAAAAAGGAAGCCCAGGCATATCTCTAAGCTGAGCCAACCAAGGTGAGAGAAAGGATGCTCTGGCTGACAGTGTTTGTGTTTCTCCCAGGAAGACCAGAGCAGTCCCTGGGAGCAGTTGAGCATAAATAGTGAAGGTTAGACCTGTTTCCTCATTTGGTTACCTCACCTCTTCTGGCCCTTCCTTCAGCGTTTCAGGATGTAACCTTACTGCCTCTCCCCTACCCAAGCTTATGTGTTGCATTAAAATGGGCCATTCTTTTTCTTCTAGGAATTCCATCTTTGAGGAACCACCCCTTGATCATAGCATCATAATTCTACTCAGCCCTTGTGTTCACAGTAGAGCTCACCCTCTTCACAATCCCTGCCCCTGGGTAAGTATGTGCCCCAAAACTGGTCAATCAGAGAATGCTATCAATCAAACTACCCTGTCTTCTTGGCCATAGTGAGCATTTTAGAGAAGGAAACATGATCCAAGCCATGCTAACCAGAATTGCTACCATAATTTTGTCATTCTTGGGGGAAACATTTCTGTTCAATGAAATCTGGATATATTTGGATGATAGAAGAAGGCACTAAAAAACTTTGGTAATCAAGAAAAATAATATTTTAATAAATCAAAATTATTACCAAAAAAAAAAAAAATCCACAATGAGCAAAATATCAAAATTGTAAAGACAGGGCCAGACCCAAACACCTGCTGTGTACTTCCAATCTGAAAAAGAAAAGAGAAATCCCATTGTCAAGAATCATGCACTTTCATGCAACCAGGAGATCAGGGAGAGATTGGTGGCCCACTGCCCCAGAATGAAACAATGGGATGGATTGCTAAGAGACAGAAACTAGCAGAACGAAATCCAGGTTTAAGATGAGACTCAGCAAGCTTGGACACTAGTTACCAGTCCAGGGAGAAAGCAGGGAGCAGTGAAATCAAAGTCAGCTGAGGTTTTACGGGTATTACTTTGTCAGAGAAACTTTATCCCTAGCATCCTTTCAATGTCTAAAGAAATTCAAAGATCTGAGTTTATACTAAAAGGAAGTTGTCTACCAAAGCAGTGCTGCTCTAAAATTGGGACTAATCCAATAATCTTCTCAGCTGTAGCCAAGGAGAAAAATAGACAGGGGACATCCTGCAAGAGGACATAGAGCCAAGGTGACCAAGAAATTGACTCAACTGCCATGAAACAAAGGCTTCTGGTTCTGGTCCATCAGGAACCGTATGTGCTGTAGCTCAAAGGCCCCTGTATGTTATTTGTTCTTCTCTCCTTTTTCATATGAAAGTGTTTGTTTATCCCATTCTACCTACTTCATTTTGGACTTAATATTTTGGGACTATTTAGATTTCTCATGTAGCTGCATATTATTCATGTATTTGGGGTAATATCCAAACTGAAGAAGAATTAGATCACCCAAGAATTCTGACCTTGGAACTGGGTGCAGACATTGAATAAGACTTTGGGTTGTCAACTTTAAGGGAGAATTATTGTGTGGAAGTAGCTGCATTATGTTAGAACTGGCATTTTTCAAAAGTGTATGTATGAGAAGAAAATGTTTGTCGACTACTATGGGGTGAATCTAACGGACATGCATTTTTTTCTATCTAGATTCCCTTCCGTTGGGGATGAATTAGATTAGGTTGCATGGGAATCCTACTCAGTCGGGTGTTTTTGTGAGATGGACCTTATCTTACTGCTCTCCCCAGAACTGAGCCTAGCACCCAAGTCAGACAATCAAAATATTCCATCCTCTTGCTAGATCTCCTCTTCCCACCCGTACCCTCTGGTTTAAGCTGTGTTTCAGTCCTGACCAGCACACGTGCACTGTATATTAGCTGCAATCTTCATTGGTCTCCTCCTGAAGCAAACGATTAGTGTAATTCATTTAACTCTTAAAAGAAAATAAAAAAGCTATAACTAAAGAGATATGTCCTCTGTACATATTCCAGTTTCACAAAAGACATCTCCATTTTCAGTGACCAAAACAGACAATTCTGTCCTTAAAAAATAAGTTAATTTATCAAAATAGAGAATAATCATACAAGGAAATAGAGGAAAACAGTCCCAATGGTTTCTTATACATTGTACAAATAGTCCATAACTATTGTGCCCCAGACAGTATGTCATAGGAAGTACTATAATCATCATTACTTTATAGATGACAGTGGTGAAGCAAGAGCTATTTAGGTTATTTGTGCAAAGTTACATAGCAATTAAAAGGCAGAGTTGGAATTCAAACTTAGACAGCCTAAGAAACAGTGTCCAGGCACCTAACCCCCTCATAAATACCACTTATTTGATGGCCGAAAAAAATTGCACCACCTAAAAGTTGAGAATTATATTTTATTTGGCAGGCAAAACTGAGGACTTAAGGCCAGGACGCAGCCTCTCAGATGTCTCTGAGGGACCACCCCAAAGAGGTCAGGAAGGAGCCGGGAGATATAGGAGTTTTTGCAACAAAGACCGGGTAGTTGGAACATCAAAAGATTACTCTTAATACAGAAACAGACCCACAGGCGTTGAAAACAAACTTATGGTTCCCAAAGGGGAAACATGGTCGGGGAGGGATAAATTAGGAGTTTGGGATTAAAAGATACACACTACTATCTATAAAATAAATGACCAACAAGGACCTATGGTATAGCACAGGGTACACCACTCAGTTCTGTGTAATGACCTATATGAGAAAAGAATCTGAAAAAGAATGGATACATGTAATGTATAAATTAATCCCTTTGCTGCACACCTGAAACTAACACAACATTGTAAATCAACTCTACTCTAATATAAAGTTTAAAAAAAAAGAACTAAAAAAGAAAATCAGACAACTCGAATGAATTTAGTGCTTTTCTATGTATGAGAAGATGCAAAAGTCTGAGCTCACTGAAATCATTCCTTTGACATACACCTCAGCTATCTGGGGCCAGTATCCTGTGTTTTCTCATCCTGAGTCTCCTCAGGGTGCGTCGCTAGGGGTGGCTGCAGCAGTTGACTGCTTGATGGTGGGCATCCTGTTTCTATCCTGAGTTCCCTCAGGGCTCACTGTCATGGACAGCTTTAATGTGTTGGCTTGATGGCTGCAACCTCCTTTGTTTACTGTTATGACAGGCAACATTTTTTTCATTGACATATTCATAGCAGAGGTGTGCAAAGCACCGTGGAACAGGAGAGTGAAATGACTCAAGCCCACTCCAGGCCACACTAACTGTGATCCTGGACATGAGAGGAAAGACATTCTTACTGGAGGGGACTCGTGTCACTTTGTAAGCCATGCTACACAAAGGGGAATGTTCTTTACTCCTGAAAAACCCTGTCCTCACATGCATGAGTATGCACTGGCCATGTTTATACAATTTCTACCTCCATCTCAAAAAGAGTGGAATTCCCTCTATTTCCTGTCTCTTGTGTTCTTCCTTCTCCATATCCCCTCTCCCAAACGTTCACAGAAATACTGCCCTCAGCATGTATAAGCAAATGTTGCCTCTGACCCTCCTCTTCTGCCATTTGCTGTTTAAGTATGTTCAATCCTGTGCTGAATAGACTTTGTTTTTTCATTACTTGCAAAATAAAAGCTCCTCACCATAAGTGCTTTATTTTCACCGTGCTTCCAGCTAAATCCTGCACAGTAAAACAAATTAAGCATATGGCAGACTTAAATGTTAAAGATAGGAAAAAAAAAAGTATGTAGAAATCTTGAGATAAATTAGAATATAGGGTAGAATATTTTGAAATGTGATGAATCAAAGGTTAAAATCACAGAGAATTTTTTTTTTTTTTCGGTACGCGGGCCTCTCTTTGCTGTGGCCTCTCCCGTGGCGGAGCACAGGCTCCGGACGCGCAGGCTCAGCGGCCATGGCTCATGGGCCCAGCCGCTCCGCGGCATGTGGGATCCTCCCGGACGGGGGCACGAACCCGTGTCCCCTGCATCGGCAGGCGGACTCTCAACCACTGCGCCACCAGAGAAGCCCAATGTCACGGAGAATTTTAAACTCAGGTTTCTGAAAGATATATGAATGATTCAGGACTGTAACTTAAAGAGCCCTTCCAGGACAAGTGTGCCTCTGTAAAGCTGAATTCCCGAATTGGTCGAAGCCTCATGATGTGGCTTTTGTACTTTATGAGGGCAGGCACACAACCATTGCCATTTTTCTTTATTTTCAGAGTAAAATGTTCACGGCCTCAATCAGCATGGGAAGGTACAAGGACAGAGGTTTATGTGGTTTAATGAGTGATACCCACAGAGAGTCCAGATTAAAAAGAAAATAGATTCTCACCTGCTGTCCATTACTTGTTTCCCCAAATTTTATTACCAGGGAACACACATTCACTGTAAAACTTTGAGGTCTGTTAAAACGCACATTTTCCTGGGAACATACAATCACATGAGTCATTTTCAACCATGTGTAAACAAAATTAGCAGGTCATTTCCTAAGAACCGGTTTAAATAGGAAGAAAGGTGAAATATGCACGAGGCTATAAGCGACCTGGCTTAAAGAAGAAAGTCTTAAAACTAAAGTTTCTCAGATGGAAAAGCTCTAAAATCAACGTATTGTCTCATAAAATAATTTTCCAGAACTAGTCTTAATTTTTATCTGCTTAGAGCCATTTTGTTTAAAGAGAAACAGTACTGTTTTGATTACCGTTAAAGAGGAAAGATGCAAAAAAAAGGAGACATCAAAGAAACTAACGTGTTAAGTGCGCATTGGGTATTTTATTATTTCTAATCACCCCCCTCTGAGATATCTTCATGGATGTACTTCAGAAATGAGGGGAACAAGTCTCAGAAATGTTACTTTACTTGACAAAGGTGACATAAAGAGTATAGAAGAAAAATGCTGGCTCCAATCTGTCTTCAAACCCTGGGTTCTCTCCACACAGCAACGGGCCATGGCTATCTCGTTTCAAATTCCCAACAACGTGGTAACGTTTTAACATTATGAGTCAGGGAATTGTACATTTCATTCTGTAAATAGAGATACTAACCCTATGGATGCCCATAGGATGTAACTAACATCTTTGTGATCAGAAAGAGGTATAAGAGAAGAAAGGGGTCTTCCCTGGTGGCGCAGTGGTTGAGAGTCCGCCTGCCGATGTAGAGGACACGGGTTCGTGCCCCGGTCTGGGAAGATCCCACATGCCGCAGAGCGGCTGGGCCCGTGAGCCATGGCCGCTGAGCCTGCGCGTCCGGAGCCCGTGCTCTGCAACGGGAGAAGCCACAGCAGTGAGAGGCCCACGTACCGCAAAAAAAAAAAAAAAAAAAGAGAGAAGAAAGGAAGGCTTGCTGGCAGGAGAGAAAAAGGGCAGAACCAAGGGGACACTGAAGTCCCCTTGAACTAATATAATTGTACCTGGGTCCCACCAGGATCAGCATGAGCGATCATGGAACTTCCACAGACCCAGGACTCACATACTTCTGACACAAGATATAAAGTGAAAGGTTGACTAAAGATTTCAAACACCCAATCAAGATAATTTAATGGTGAACAAAGGAAAAAGAATGCAGGGAAGACAATATCTGCTAGAATTTAATTTTCACAATGTTGAAATTCAGGTATGTCATACTCAGTCTTTCTTCTCTGTAGTTTAAAATCCCTGACCTCTGAGCCAGAGCAAGAAACGATATATTGATACAATGAGACTGTTCCCCTTCTGTAGCTCAGACTTTGGGTGGAGCACGAAGCATTGTCTCTGAAGTATCATTGACAAAGAAAACCTGCATGGGCATGTTCAGATAAATGAAAAGCTACCTTTTAAGTGTTTATATCACAGGAGAAAAGGCTCTAATCATTTAGATTAACTGCAAAAATGCCTCCAGAAGATTGGATTAAAAGAAAAGCATTTCTAAGAACCAGGAGGGAAGAGCCATGTGAATAGCTACACAGAACAGAGACATTTCTTTGGGGAGTTTGTAAAGGAACACATTTTAAATGCACTTATGACAAAAATATAATTCCTTAGTATATGTGAGAATGTTTGAATAGCCAAAGCCACAAATACCAAGAAACCATATTTTGCCTGTAATGGTTCACGTTAGCATGTGAATCATCGAAGCATTTGAAGGCGCAGGCTTATTAAACGCAATATTATCCTATATTTTACGTATTCTCAGTAGCAGCGGTGCACTTTTTGAAATATAACTGTATTTTTTAATTTGGTGTTTAATAAAATATCAAACTTTTATTACAAATTAAATTATCTTTTCACAAGGAGCAGTGATTTTCCCTGAGGTATCTCTCATGAACAATAATCATTTCAGAAACACCTGAGAGAAGAATCCTTCTGTGGACAGGTTCTCCCCATCTTCTTTAGTCTCTTCGGACTGTTCATTCTGTCCCCACTGGCACGTAGGCTCAAAGGTGGTGAGAATTTCACATAGAAGTGTGCAGCTGCAACCACCTCTTCTAAAGCCCACTGACTCTGCCAATCACTGTATTTTAAGTAAAAAGGAACAGCATTTCTAAGCAGAAAACAGAGGAGGATGCTGAGCATACTGGAGAATGAACTCTCGTTCTCAGAAGTCAGCCTCGGGATAAAGCCACCAACAGGACCAGGTGAACTCAATCAGTTGTGGATGGAGGCGTGGGTGCACTGGCTCCTCAAAACTCTGAGGAAGGCATCTAGACCCCCTATGCTATTAAAAATGTTAAGGAAGCTCCAACCTACTAATAATACAAGTCCAATCCTTCATATGTTCTAATTGCTTAATAATTTCTGGCTTCTTCTGTTGATCGGTTTTACCACTAGAATGTAGAGGAAACCGAGAAGGAGCCTCTACTTTGAACTTAATTCTGAGCAACAAGAAGCAGACTGGAATTCCCTGGTGGTGCAGTGGTTAAGAATTCGCCTGCCAATGCAGGGGACAAAGGTTCGAGCCCTGGTCTGGGAAGATTCCACATGCCACGGAGCAAATAAACCCATGAGGCACAATTACTGAGCCCATGCGCCACAACTACTGAATCCTGCGCGCTCTACAGCCCTTGCTCCTCCAGAAGAGAAGCCACCGCAATGAGGAGCCCGCAACAAAGAGTACGCTGCAACTAAAGAGTAGCCCACATGCGGCAAAGAAGACCCAACACAGCCAAGAATAAATAAATAAATAAATATATTTTTAAAAAAAGAAGACACAGATTGGTAAGTGGGGAGGACTGAAGCGATGAAAGGAAGTGCCATTGTCCTCTTATAATTCAATATAGTGTGGGTTTTAAAAACAAGTCACTTCAGCTATTTAGAACGTATATCCTCTACTTTTTTTTCCCTTTTTTTTTTTGTCCTCTTCTTGAACGTGATAAAAACTTTAACATATTTTAACTGCTCGCTGAACAGCTCACCACCACCTTTTCTATCACCCTTTTCTTGGTATTGTTATTTGAAAATTTAGTTCCAGATGTTTACATAGGAGAAATGTTTTTTATGATGGCCTATGTTTAATTACACGTAGTAATACATTTATTAATTGCTCACCACAAGTTTTTGTTGTTGTTATTTCTTTAATATCCTACTTTATTTATCTGTGTTCATACTTTTTATTGCTGAAATATATCCCATAGAAATTATTTTAGAGGTGATCTGTGAAACATAAACTCTAGTCTTTATCTAAAAATTTCTTTATTTCTCCCAACTCTTTGATGAAGTTTTAGCGAGTACAGAATTGTAAGTTGCCAGTTACTCTGCCTCAGCACTGTCTTAAAGAATGTATTGTTGCTGACAAGAAGTTGTCTGTAAATTTAATTTTCTATTTTGATGTTAATAGTTCACCTTTATCTATATTTTTAAAGATTTTCTTCTTAGCAAGGTTTGAAGTTTCTCTGTGATATTTATCCCTCCCTCTGGTGTCATAATACTCTTCCACACAGAATGATCCATCGAAAATGCAGGGTGGTTGTATAATGATATTATTCAAAATCCTTCCATGCCCTTCCTCTCAGTATTCACAGGATAAAACCCAAGTTCTTAGGAGGACATGCTGGTTCATACCAATCTCTACAGCCCAATCTCTCCATTCCAGGCCTCACACCTGATCCCCCAGACATGTAAGACTACTTTTAATTCAATGACCACTGTATGTTACTTTTAGCTACTAAGCCTTTATTCATCCTGTTCTCTCTGCTAAAACGCCGCCAATCTCATTCCCGTTTTTATTTTTAACTGTGATTGATTCCCTTTTAACAATTACAGTTTAGTTGACATCTTAAATCTTCAAAGAAGCCTCCCCTAACCCCTCAGGGTGAGGTGGGCGTGCTTCCTCTGTGCCCCAGCAGATCTCGGCTATGTGCCTGACTCTCCCAGGGGACCTTAAGTTCCTGGACCAGGGGCTTCTGTATGATACATTTCCAGTCCCCATCATGCTATAGTGTCCTACACTTAGAAGATGCTAAGAATATATTTCCTAAATATTGAAAATAATTAAGGAAAGAAGACAATATAGGATGAATAATGTTGTAATTCTTTGGGCACACATATATTGCACTTAGCGCTGACATTTCAACTTCCATTCTCACTTGTTAATTGCTTTACTTATGCTAGAATCCTCACAAGAATCTAAAGGTTTAATATGGTCACTAATCCAGGATTAGAGAAAAGAAAAGTAATTCCACCCCTCCACCTCAGTTCTCACAGAGAGGAGTAGTGTGTGAATGTACATATTGAAATTTCTCTATATCTAGGTGGGAAGAAAACCCCACAGTTAATTTCTGCTAAGAACTTAAAATACCCACTGCGACTGAAATCCTAAATGATGTTCTCTACTTCGAAATGAAATATTTAAAAGATCGCCACATTATTTTTTATCATTTCTTATTTCTGAACTTTAGGCAAAATGCTTTAATTTGATTAGAATCTAAACATAATTTTCATGGAAGTGTGTATGTAAGATCAAAAAAAAAAGGGTAAAAGACACTAAGTTGGCATATACAATTGACATTGCTAATTTCAAATAAAATAGCCAAGTTGGATGGGCTTCCCTGGTGGCGCAGTGGTTGAGAGTCCACCTGCCGATGCGGGGGACACGGGTTCGTGCCCTGGTCCGGGAAGATCCCACATGCCACAGAGCGGCTGGGCCCGTGAGCCATGGCTGCTGAGCCTGCACGTCCGGAGCCTGTGCTCCACAACAGGAGAGGCCACAACAGTGAGAGGCCCGCATACCACACACACACACAAAAAAAGCCAAGTTGGAAGGTTATGAGCACGTTTCGGTATTGTTTATTTGGGCACCAACATATCAGTGCTTTACAGAGCCAATAAGTATTATTCTTTCCTCACCTTTATTGAGAAAGATATTAGCATTGCGTCTGGTCTCTGTTATTTATTTCACGTATTGATTTGTTCATTCACTTATTCAGCAAATACTTAATAGATGCCTACTAAATCCTAGGTCAGTTCTTAGGCACTGTGGATCCAACAGTAAACCAATCACAGAACAAGACTAATCCTTGAGGATGTAGCCTAGGGATGCAGGTAAATATGCCATAAAAATAGTGTATGACGGTCTAATAGGAAAAGTACAGGGGTTATGAGAACAGAGTCTCGATAAAGTCTATGCATCCTATTTGTGACTTATCCAGTTTTTCACTGGACACACGTTAGGACTCTGTTACTTCCATCTTTACTGTTGTCATCTCATATCAATTCATTCCGAACTATGAATGATAGTCCTTCTCTTTATTTCCCAATGTGGGGTGAAACAAGTCTGCTGATTTTTTATAAACTTTGCTAAAAGTATACAAAGACATTTAGTGTTGGAGATCGTTTACCATATTGTTTATTTATTTATTTATTTATTTATTATTATTATTATTTTTTTTTTTTGCAGTTCGCGGGCCTCTCACTGCTGCGGCCTCTCCCGTTGTGGAGCACAGGCTCCGGACGCGCAGGCTCAGCGGCCATGGCTCACGGGCCCAGCCGCTCCGCGGCATGTGGGATCTTCCTGGACCGGAGCACGAACCCACGTCCCCTGCATCAGCAGGCGGACTCTCAACCACTGCGCCACCAGGGAAGCCCTACCCTATTGTTTATGAGCTAGTGTTGTTCAGCTCGGATTTACTAATATGGCTGAGTCTCGCTTCTGAGCACAAATGCAGCACAGTGCTATTAGAGACCCCTGCCTGTACAGATAGGAATTCTCTCTTTCTTTCTTTCTCCTGTCTTCAGGAAGCAAGAAAATACATAGTCCCTGCATTTAAAAGATGCCCAGGAGTAACAACATAATCTCTGAAAGATATTTTACCCTGTTCTCAATGAAAACTATGTATAAATAATATTAAAGGCATATTTATACCATCAGTAGGGTTTTTTGTTTTTTGCTTTTATTGTAAATGGCAGAAGCAAAAAATTCATACAGGGTTTGGTTTGTTAAAAAAATTCTCACCCTACCTCACTCCCTTCCCCAATACATGCAGACCACTCTCAGTCCTCAATTTTCTAACATGCTGGCTCCAGTTTTTCTTACTGTGGACCAGTCTTCTCTAACTAGTAGGCAGAGAGGCTACCAGCAGATCTCACAGTTCCCATCTCAAGCCTTCACCATCAGAAAGGGATGGAAACGGGTTTCTACAACCCAGTTTGAAAATATCCCTGCAGGTTTTTGTTTTTTTTTGCGGTACGCAGGCCTCTCTCCGCTGTGGCCTCTCCCGTTGCGGAGCACAGGCTCCGACGCGCAGGCTCAGCGGCCATGGCTCACGGGCCCAGCCACTCCGCGGCATGTGGGATCCTCCCGGACCGGGACACGAACCCATGTCCCCTGCATCGGCAGGCGGACTCTCAACCACTGCGCCACCAGGGAAGCCCTCCCTGCAGTTTTTAAATGACCATTTTGTCCCCAGGCAGCAATCATGGGCTCAGAAATATGAGATAAAGTCTGTGATCACCAAATAAAGCCCATTGCAAGGCAAAACTTGCATACTTAGATCAATTTAAGGGAAAAATATGAGAATTTAGGCATCTTCCCAGCTCTAATTTTCTGTACACACCAGAAATTTATTCCTCTGGAGACCTTATTCAGAACTTTCTCCCCACTCAACTCAAGATCCTGTTAACTTTTTTGAGCCGAGAGTTTCTCTGCCTAGAATATTTAACAGGTGTCATGGATCACGGTACAGGAGGAGGCCGCTCACGCTGGTTACTAAGAGCACGGGCTCTAGCGGCAATCTACCTGCATCCAAATCCTGGCTCTGCTACATAGGAGCTGTGTCACTTGGGCAATTACTGAATCTCTCTGGTCTCAGCTTTCTTACCCTTGAAATTGAGATAATAATAGTTCTTGTCATGTTGATTTCTTTCAATTCTTAAATAAGCTAAAATGTGTAAAGCAGTTAGAACATTGCCTGACACATATTAAGCATTGAAAGGAAGTAAGTGTTCTATTTTCAGTTGTCAAATCTTACAGGTATCAAAATGAGATCCATAATTTTTTTTTTTTTCTGTGAAAGGTACAGATTCCAAATGTAACACTTCAAAATTGATAGTAATTTTTTCTTTGTTTTCTTCTGTTTGATTATACTTTTGAAGCATAAAAAGTTGTTGGTAACAACTTTTCATTCCAGTGTATAATTGGAATAGTTTTAGAGCCTGGTATACAAAGAACTTCTTATATTTTCTTCTTTCACTCCCCACTCCTCAACATTTCATATAAATTGTCAGAGGTGCAAATATTTCTTCCTCATGGGAAACCAATGAGCAAGGATTTAAATCAGTGGTTTGCAAATCAATAGTCTTGAGTTTTGATTCCTAAAATGACAGAAATATTAAAGAGCAATCATTCTTATCACTAAATATTAAGAATCTATACATTGTACATGACACTGGCCAAAACACTAGGTTACCAGCAACAGCAACACATAGGAAGATTAAGTGGGGATCTAAGAAATATTAGGGCTTTCACTGGTTTCTCTTCTCTAGGAGTTGACCTGCCTTAAACTGAAGGGACACATTGTTCTAATCACATTTGGCTTTACCAAGGTCAATACTATGGCTCCCAAGTCTCACAAGTAGTGATTTGCTGACATTACATGTTTTGACCTCCTCCTGCCCCATATAAGAAAATGAAAACCTTTCTAATATCATTCCTGTTCCTCAGTGGAGTTAACTGTTTTGTTTTAATAATTTATAGACTCAGATTTATCACTATTTAAACTTATTTTCCCTCTAAATGATTAAAATCTCTCACATGTGAGTGGGATTTAATAGGAAAATTTTTACAATCTATCTTCTGGAAATGGATATACAAGGAAGTTCTCATGCTTATGTTTATCCCAAAGCCCAAGGTTTAGCTTTGTCAACTTTTTGATTTCTCATCCTGAAGCATCTATGAATATGATAGTTCTAGGAGACATTGTACTATATTTTCCAGTCAGGGTCCATCCCGTAAAAAGAAGCAATTTTAGACCTTTCGGATTTAACACAGATAATTGGTTACACTTCTGATGAAATAGCTGTGAAGTCAAACAAAGGATGGTGAAGCAATTTAGAGATTAACAGCAGAAAACCACTAACAGCCTCAGGTTTAGAGAAGCAAGACAAAGAGTGATTATGCAAATCAGTGTACCTCTGATTGGCCAGTCTTTCCCAGAGTGAGAGGGCAACGGAGCCTGGAAAATGTGGCTACCCAGGATACAAAGCAGAGCAGGGAGAAGTAAGGCAGGAAATGGGGCCATAGCAAATTGGCAGTCATCAGTTACACGGGGAATATTTAAAGTGAAGAAAGTGCTTCAGCTCTAGTCTGTGTGATCTTCACATTGCAAGCATCAATACAACCTAAGAGCCTTTCAAAAGGTAAATTCTTACACCCCATCCAAATATGCAGATGCAGAATATCTGACGTGGACCGAGGCATCTGTGTTTTAACATTTATATCAATAAGTGATCAGACAAGTTTACGGTCAAATAAACATTTCCTTCTCCCTTTCACTTGACGCCGTAACTTTCTGGGATGATAATGCGCAGATAGGTCAGTGTTTTTTGAGGATCAGGCCTATCTATTAAATCTTCTAGCAGGTTTACTAACTAGAATGAAACATGATTCTACTTCCATATCTCATCCAGAAAGCAGGAGAGACACTTCCTGAGTATAAGTGGCCACCACCTGAGTTGTTTATGTATTTTCTGAGAGGGCAGTTAGGGGTCAGGCTGTGTCACTGGAGCCAGCTCTGATTAGCTGTGGTGCTAATGATTCTGGCAGTGACACACACAAAGAAATATGTCTCAGGAATCTGGGCCTTTCTCTGTTCTGATGGAGCAGAAATTCACTGCTTAGTGAATCTCCTTTCTCTTATCCACATGACACAATTCTCCCCTGTCTACTTCTGAGAGCCAATTTTCTCTTGTCTGCTATGAGTAGATTTGAGAAATACAGTGTTGTTAGCTGAAATTTTCTAATCAGTTTGACACAGTGAATTTGCTGCACTATTTTCCATCTTAACTTGCATTTGCTTACTATTCCAAATCAGTTTATTTACTTTCCACAGGGTGGGGAAGCTTTCTGCCTGGTACCTACGTTGCTCATTGGATCATTTCTTATCATTTTTTTTAACTCCAGTGCTTTGCACATCTTTTTCAGTTATGTCCACGATGATTTTGAACAATAGTTTTAACATTCCAGTGTACTTTTAAAATTTCCATTGCTTGCGCTGTCTTTAATACAAACACAGACAATATAGCTTAGCAGTTAGTAACTTCCTCTTCTAGTCTAGCTGCTCAAAATTTGTATAATTATTAAAATTGAAAATATGTCCAGTTAAAAAATATTTAATAACTTTGCTACCAATAATCTCAAGTTTGGATGTCTTCATTCCTCATTAAACTTTTATACTGAGTTTAGGAAACTACAATGAGGAGGGGGCAAAGAAATGTTATCTTAGTTTTCCTATTTCATAAATAAAAAATGACCCATTGCAGCAAAATAAATAACAGAGTTGTTATAACTTTATTGATGGTCAAATGTATTTTGCACAAACAAATCCACGAATAGCAAATATATTATGGAGCTGACATGCAAGCAAGGTGTCTTATTAGAAAAATAAAGTATATAGATATTTTTACATATATTGTCAAAAAGGCCAGTAGAAATATGAATGTAGGAACTTTATTAGAAGATCTGTAGTCTCATTGAAATTTCCAGTAAATGTGCCCTTTGTTCGTTGCTGGTTTTCAGGAAAGATTACTAATAAGAGGAAGTGCCTTTAGAGAAGAGGCACCATCCAGAAGATCAGCCTGGGAAGGGTATTTACAGTTGTCAGCCTGAAGATCTGAGAGGAGAAACAGAATCATTATGCAAAGAATCTGAGTTCCACTTAGTAGAGTGTCACAAGAGCTGTTAAATTCCAATCTGTAGAAGCAAGAGGAAAAGAGTAGAAACAGTGTAACTACACCTAAGGCCATTGGGTTCACAGTCACAATCAATCATATTCAATGACCAGTGAGAAGAAAAATTCAAAATGAAGGTGTTAAATATGATATGCTATGACTCTTCTTTTATGCAGCTCTTGGTACAAAGATGGAAGAAAAGGGGAAAAAAAACAGATAAATGTGCTATAGAGACTAAGAAAGGAAACATGGCACAGATTGTGGGGCTGTTAGGGAGAAACATAAGACAAAGCGATTGTCTGTGGGATGAAAAGGCTTTAAATTTCTCTTTTAAAATGTGTTATGTTTTTATTGTAGAAAACCTTGTTCTGATGGAAATACAAGCAATTTTAGAAATAAGTTCTGGAAATCCCTCTTTTTAAAGATATTTGCTTCAAAGATAGTTTCTAAATTTGCAGCTCACCTGGGGACAAGCTCCCCAGCTAAGAGAGAGCCAGTGATATTTGGAAATCTGCTAATGTCAACTCATTTGTTACAAAGATTTCTGTCAGAGAAATACATTTTAGTCTGTACCTTTCACAGATTGCTATACTCACAGCACCTAATATAATTTCTTCCATGTAGAAGGAGCTCAATGTGTGGCGTAGAATTGAATTGAAGAATGTGGAAGATAGTTGATTTCTGGGATCCTCTATACACTTGGGAGTTGCCATTGACCTTGAGATCTTGAAGGAAGCGTCCCATTCAATTATCTCTAAATCTCCTCCTACCTAGCCCAGTACTTGGTGCCTAGTTGTAGCTGGCTTTCAGAATATGCCAGTTCCAGGAGTAATTCCAACTGGAAAAATACTGCCATGTGATTTTCACGTTACTCACTCTGTCTGCCTCCCCCCCGTATATTTGATATATTCAAATGCATCAAGGAAGTATAGCTACTAAAAAGGGAAACCAAAGGAGAGACACATTTCTCTTTTCCTAAACAGGTTTTTCTCAGACAACTAATCAACTTGAAAAATGACATTGAAAACATAGACTTTTTTACCCTAAAATAATGTATGCTCATGGGAACAGAATTTCAAATAGTCCAGTGGATATAGAAGAAAAAACATGTTTCCCTCCTGCCCCTTTCCCTTTCCTAGTTCCTCTTCCAAGGAGCAATGATTGGCGCCAATCCCTTGCATATAATCATCACAGTTGTAAAGTCCTATTTCATTATTTGTGATGACGACATAGTATTCAAATGTAGAATTGTTATACCTTCCCAAGTTCTCAGTTGATGGTTCAATGAATATTTACATAAATAGATCTTTTTGCAAAAGTAAGCTTATTTGTAAATACATTCCTAAGAGTTGAATTTTACTGAGATTGCTAAATTATCCTCCAAGGGAATTGTTTCAGCTTATACTCCCATAAGGAGTATAGTTATACAATAATATATTAAGTTACTGAACTTTGACCATTCACATAAGAGAAAATGTCACACAGGAGAACGTGTGGTGATAGTTTGTGCGTATGAAGCTGCCATAAGATGTAGTTCAGCATTTTTTATATTTTAAAAATATTTATTTCCTATTAATAGTCTGTCATACCCTTTGTCCACCTTATTTTTTTGGTATTGACCTCTTCTTTCCATAGATTTAATAGTTTTTATATAAATAAAATTATGTCTTTGAGATATGACTTGTAAATATTTGTTTACAATTTGTCTTAGGACTTACTACAGTATTTTTTCACACGGAAATTTTTCATGTTTGTGTAGTAAAATATATTATATTCTTAATTATATTGCGTCTGCATGTTGTGTCTTGCCTAGAAAGACTTTCACTTCATGAACATTAAATATAAATAAATTCATCTGTAGAGAGAGTCTACACAAGTTTGATAATTATATGATTAAAAAGGAAAAGTGCCACAAATATATCTTTTTAATAAAGAAATTAATGATCACAACAGTTAAGGATTATGGAAAAATACACTCAGTTTTTTTCTGGGTCAGCGTTTCTCAAAGTTTAATGTATAGAACTCTAGTTTGTAAGGATAGTAATATAAAAAACGCATTATGTGGTTAAATAAATTTAGAGTATGCAGAGTATAGGGGTCATGGAGTTTTTTGTTGTATCATTTCTCAAAGTTTTTAATAAGATGATGTGAAGAATTTCACATGTATTTTCTCAGATGGAGATCCTATCCATGCCCTCTCCCCAAAGCAGAGTCTGAGTCAAGGATTCCACTGCAAGTGGTTTATTTCGGAGGTAATCCCAGGAAACATCAGTAGGAGAGAGAGGAAGTGACACACAGCAGAAAGGAGACCACTGCAGACTGTGTGATAAGTAGGCTCCCACTCTGGGCCACTGGGAAAGAGAGACTGCACTGAATACCCCACAGAGTCATCCCACCCAGAGCTGGGGAGCTGAGGTATGTATCCTCCAGCTTCTATATCAATCAGCACTTGAGACCTGTGTCCAGAGATGTTAACAGCCTGGCGCTTCCTTAGGAGGAAGCTTTTGGAAAAGCACGCTCTGGTCCCAGCCCGGGCCTACTGCATGTCATAGAAGGAGTACAGGCACTGGCCCAGCTCCCAGATGGACACCCCGATACCCAGCTCCCTGGCCAACTCCAGCCCCACCTGCAAGGTCTTCAGCGTCAGGTAGAGGACAACTTGCTTCCCTCTTGGCTTTCCTTGTACTAGAAAAAGCACTCTGTGGCCTGGCTGTTCCACAAGATCTGGGGCCCGCGGCCCGTCAGCATCTGGGTGTACGTGGGAGAGGCCGGGTGTGGGTGTGGACAGGATGGAAGTGGCCTCTGACATCACGGAAGGGGTGAGGTCACCCAAGAGCAGCAGAACATGGGGTGTCATCCCCCCATGGCCATGGTCTATAGAGGGCCAACAGCACACCAAGCTGTGTGGGAGGGCCACGTGTGCAGCTGGCCATGAAATGCCAGGAAGCAGGGCCACAGGGTGGGGTCTGGAACACTTAGGCCAAGGCTACAGCAGAAGGGTCCTCACTGGCCCTGATGACAGGCTCGCTCATCCTTGGAGGCCGAGTAGTCCACGCCGTAGAAGCTGAGCCCCAGCAGGATCTTGCTTCACCACTTGGACTTAGGGATCAGGACCTGACGCATGCTGGCACCCAGGACAGCGGTGCACTGGGGCCAGCCTGCTATGCTGTTCAGTGCGAGGACCAGCACGGGGACCGGCTGCTCAAACTCCTTGTGTGTGGACATGCCCAGCTTGTTGGTCCCAGGAGCGATGTTGCGCTGGATGACCAGGATGGCCTGCAGCTAGCCCTGATGCAGTGTCTCGGCCACGTGGCTGAGCATGTGAATGAGGCCCCTGCTGGGGGTGGGGGGGGTCAGCCCAGGATTTGGAACGCCTCAGGATGTGTTGAGGGCTGTGCTTCACCCGGGAAGTGCCTCGAGGTGAGGACATGGGGGCAGCTCCACTGATGAGGCCTTGTGCTGAGGGAGTACTAACCTTGCACTCCAGGGAATGATGAGTGCCATGGGATTTGGACAGTGCACCAAGAGCATCTGCTAGAGCTCCCATTTTTATTTATTTATTTTTGGGGCGGGGGTGGGGGTACGCGGGCCTCTCACTGTTGTGGCCTCTCCCGTTGCGGAGCACAGGCTCCGGATGCGCAGGTTCAGCGGCCATGGCTCATGGGCCCAGCCGCTCCGCAGCATGTGGGATCCTCCTGGACCCGGGCACAAACCTGTGTACCCTGCATCGGCAGGTGGACTCTCAACCACTGTGCCACCAGGGAAGCTCCTAGAACTCCCATTTTTTTAAAGTGGATTTACTCAAGGTCTGTGGCAACAAAAGAAAAGCTTTCACCTCTGTTCATCCCTCTGTCGGTTCCATCCTCCTTTCTTCTCCCTTAGACAGCATAGGTTGCCATCTGCTTGGTCAATTGCAAAGTTTAAGGTAAGTCACCTTTGTGAATAGACAGGAGCCCAGGCTTGCAAAAATTGTGTCTGTATTTGCAGGTGTCTGTGACATTCTCCTTCACCTTTGCTTTAGGTCCAGACGAGGAACAGCTTAACAATATTGACCTCTTCTTTGTAAAGACTCTTAAACTAACAATTGCATTGAGTCCTTACACCACTTTTCTAACCCAACAGTGATGTTACCAAGATTTAGATATTGTGTTAGTGGGTGGGAGATAGGATATTTAGTTTTATGTGTCAACTTGGCTGAGCCATGTTACCCAGTTATTTAATAAAACGCTAATCCAGACGTTACTGTGAAGTTATTTTGCAGATGTGGATATCAGCTAAATTAGGTGACTTTAAGTTAGGAACATGACCTTCATAGTGTGGGTGGGCCTCATCCAGTCAGCTGAGGGTCTTCAGAGCAAAAACTGCGGTTTCTTGGAGAAAAAGAAAGCCTGCCTCAAGACTGAAGCATCAATTCTTGTTTGCCTGCTGGCTTGCACTACACATTTGCTGAAACCTTGCATTTGAGTATCAGGAACTGGTCTATTTAACAAATAAGATGGTATTTTCCCCCATTATGTCATTGATCCTTATTATAGTAACCCCAGAAATCATATAAAAAAAGACATGATTCAGGCAGGTGATTTAGGTAGTGTTTGAATTTCAAGCCAAATCTAATATTACCAAAATGGTATCTTAACTCTTAGTAGACTCATGTTTTTTGAAACAGTTTAAGAAATCAGCCCTGACCACCTACTATTTCAGCAATGAAGACCAACTTGACTAATATTGATTATTACCTTGGGTGTCCAGGGCACATTCACTTCTATTATCCCATTTGAGCATAATCATAGTTTATTATTTATCTATTATTACAGATATATTATTAGTAGGGAATTATCATATGGTTTAACTTTATTTAATAATTATTACATGAGGAGATTCAAGATGGAGGAAGAGTAAGATGCGGAGATCACCTTCCTCCCCACAGATACATCAGAAATACATCTACATGTGGAACAACTCCTGCAGAAAACCAACTGAACGCTGGCAGAAGACATCAGACCTCCCAAAAGGCAAGAAACTCCTCATGTACCTGGGTAGGGCAAAAGAAAAAAGGAAAAACAGAGACAAAAGAATAGGGATGGGACCTGCACCAGTGGGAGGGAGCTGTGAAGGAGGAAAGGTTTCCACACACTAGGAGCCCCTTCGCGGGCGGAGACTGTGGGTGACCGAGGGGGGAATATTCAGAGTCATGGAGGAGAGCACAGCAACAGGGGTGCAGAGGGCAAAGTGGAGAGATTCCCGCACAGAGGATTGGTGCCGACCAACACTCACCAGACTGAGAGGCTTGTCTGCTCACCCACGGGGCAGGCAGGGCTGGGAGTTGAGGCTCGGTCTTTGGAGGTCAGAGGTCAGATCCCAGGGAGAGGACTGGGGTTGGCGGCGTGAACAGAGACTGAAGGGGTTAGTGCCCCACAGCTAGGTGGGAGGGAGTCCCGGAAGAGTCTGGAACTGCCGAAGAGACAAGAGACTTTTTCCAGCCTCTTTGTTTCCTGGTGAACGAGGAGAGGGGATTCAGAGCGCCACTTAAAGGAGCTCCAGAGACAGGCACGAGCCGTGGCTATCAGTGCGGACCCCAGAGATGGGCATGAGATGCTAAGGCTGCTGCTGCCGCCTTGAAAAAGCCTGTGTGCGAGCACAGGTCACTATCCACACCGCCCCTCCCAGGAGCATGTGCAGCCCGCCACTGCCAGGGTCCCATGATCCAGGGACAACTTCCCCTGGAGAATGCAGGCACGCCTCAGGCTGCTGCAATGTCACGCTGGCCTCTGCCACCACAGGCTTGCCCCGCATCTGTACCCGTCCCTCCCCTCAGCCTGAGTGAGCCAGAGTCCCGGAAGCAGCTGCTCCTTTAACCCTGTCCTGGCTGAGAAAAGAACAGACACACTCAGGCAACCTACACACAGAGGCAGGGCCAAAGCTAAAGCTGAACCCCGGGAGCTGTGCAAACAAAGAAAAGAAAGGGAAATTTCTCCCAGCAGCCGCAGGAGCAGCGGATTAAATCTCCACAATCAACTTGATGTACCCTGCATCTGTGGAATACATGAATAGAAAACGAAAAATCCCAAATTGGGGAGGTGGACTTTGGGAGCAAAGATATATATTCTTTTTTTTTCCCTTTTTCTCTTTTTGTGAGTGTGTATGTATATGCTTCTGTGTGTGATTTTGTCTGTATAGCTTTGCTTTTACCGTCTGTCCTAGGGTACTGTCTGTCCGTTTTTCTTGTTGTTCTTTTTTTTTTTTTTTTTTTAGTATACTTTTCAGTGTTTGTTATCATTGCTGGATTTGTTTTTTTGGTTGTGTTGTTCTCTTCTTTCTTTCTCTCTCATTTAATTACTTAATAATTTTTTTTAATAATTATCTTTTGTTTTTTATTTTAATAAATTTTTTATCTTATTTTATTTTACTTTATCTTATCTCTTTCTTTCTTCCTTTCTTTCTTTCTTTCTTTCTTTCTTTCTTTCTCCCTTTTATTCTGAGCCATACGGAGGTCAGGCTCTTGGTACTCCAGGCAGGTGTCAGGGCTGTGCCTCTGAGATGGGAGAGCCAAGATCAGGATATTGGTCCACCAAAGACTTCCCATGTCCACATAATATCAAATGGCAAAAATCTCCCAGAGATCTCCATCTCAACGCCAAGACCCAGCCCCACTCAATGACCAGCTACCTACAGTGCTGGACACCCTATGACAAACAACTAGCAAGAGAGAACCACAACCCCACCCATAAGGAGAGAGGCTGCCTAAAATCATAAAAAGGTCACAGAAACCCCCAAACACACCACCAGACATGGACCAGCCCCCCAGAAAGACAACATCCATCCTCCTCCATAAGAACACAGACACTAGTCCCCTCCACGAGGAAACCTACACAAAACACTGAACCAACCTTAGCCACTGGGGGCAGACACCAAAAACAATGGGAACTATGAACCTGCAGGCTGCAAAAAGGAGGTCCCAAACACAGTATGTTAAGAAAAATGAGAAGACAATGAAACACACAGCAGATCAAGGAGCAAGGCAAAAACCCATCAGACCTAACAAATGAAGAGGAAATAGGTAGTCTACCTGAAAAAGAATTCAGAATAATGATAGTAAAGATGGTTCAGAATCTTGAAAATAGAATGGAGAAAATACAAGAACCATTTAACAAGGACCTAGAAGAACTAAAGAGCAAACAAACAATGGTGAACAACACAGTAAATGAAATTAAAAATTCTCTAGAAGGAATCAATAGCAGAATAACTGAGGCAGAAGAACCGAGAAGTGATCTGGAAGACAAAATAGTGGAAATAACTACTACACAGCAGAATAAAGAAAAAAGATTGAAAAGAATTGAGAGTAGTCACAGAGACTTCTGGGGCAATACTAAACTCACTAACATTCAAATTATAGGGATTCCAGAAGAAGAAGAGAAAAAGAAAGGGTCTGAGAAAATATTTGAAGAGATTATAGTTGAAAACTTGCCTAATATGGGTAAGGAAATAGTAAATCAAGTCCAGGAAGCACAGAGAATCCCATACAGGATAAATCCAAAGAGAAACATACCAAGACACATATTACTCAAACTATCAAAAATTAAATACAAAGAACAAATATTAAAAGCAGCAAGGGAGGGGGGGGTTCCCTGGTGGCACAGTGGTTGAGAGTCCGCCTGCCGATGAAGGGGATACGGGTTCGTGCCCCGGTCCAGGAGTCTCCCACATGCCGCAGAGCGGCTAGGCCCATGAGCCATGGCTGCTGGGCCTGCACGTGCAGAGCCTGTGCTCCACAACGGGAGAGGCCACAGCAGTGAGAGGCCAGTGTACCAGAAAAAAAAAAAAAAAAAAGCAGCAAGGGAAAAATAGCAAATAACATACAAGGGAATCCTCATAATGTTAACAGCTAATCTTTCAGCAGAAACTCTACAAGTCAGAAGGGAGTGGCAGGACATATTTAAAGTGATGAAAGGGAAAAACCTACAACCAAGATGATAGTATCCAGCAAGGATCTCATTCAGATGTGAAAGAAATATTAAAACCTTTACAGACAAGGAAAAGGTAAGAGAATTCAGCACCTCCAAACTGGCTTTACAACAAATGCTAAAGGAACTTCTCTAGCCAGGAAACAAAAGAGAAGGAAAAAACCTACAATAACAAACCCAAAACAATTAAGAAAATGGGAATAGGAACATACATATCGATAATTACCTTAAATGTAAATTGATTAAATGCTCCAACCAAAAGACATAGACTGGCTGAATGGATACAAAAACAAGACCCATATATATGCTGTCTACAAGAGACCCACTTCAGACCTAGGGACACATACAGACTGAAAGTGAGGGATGGAAAAAGATATTCCATGCAAATGGAAATCAAAAGAAAGCTGGAGTAGCAATTCTCATATCAGACAAAATAGACTTTAAAACAAAGACTATTACAAGAGACAAACAGGGACACTACATAATAATCAAGGGATCAATCCAAGTAGAAGATATAACAGTTGTAAATATTTATGCACCCAACACAGGAGCACCTCAATACGTAAGGCAAAGGCTAACAGCCGTAAAAGGGGAAATTGACAGTGACACAATAACAAAAACAAACAGAATACACTTCCTTCTCAAGTGCTCATGGAACATTTGTCCAAAATAGAGCATATCTTGGGTCATAAGTCAAGCCTTGGTAAATTTAAGAATATTGAAATCGTATCAAGTATCTTCTTACCACAACGCTATGAGACTAGTTATCAATTACAGGAAAAAACTGTAAAAAATACAAACTCATGGAGGCTAAACAATACACTACTTAATAACCAAGAGATCACTGAAAAAATCAAAAAGGAAATCAAAAAATACCAAGAAACAGATGACAAAACACAAAGGCCCAAAACCTATGGGATGCAGCAAAAGCAGTTCTAAGAGGGAAGTTTATAGCAATACAATCCTACCTTAAGAAAGAAGAAACATCACAAATAAACAACCTAACCGTACACCTAAAGGAATTAGAGAAAGAAGAACAAAAAGAAAACCCCAAAGTTAGCAGAAGTAAAGAAAGCATAGAGATTAGATCAGAAATAAATGAAAAAGAAACGAAGGAAATGATAGCAAAGATCAATAAAACTCAAAGCTGCTTCTTGGAGAAGATAAACAAAACTGATAAACCATTAACCAGACTCATCAAGAAAAAAAGGGAGAAGACTCAAATCAAAAGAATTAGAAATGAAAAAGGAGAAGTAACAACTGACACTGCAGAAATACAAAGAATCATGAGAGATTACTACAAGCAACTCTATGCCAATAAAATGGACAACCTGGAAGAAATGGACACATTCTTAGAAATGCACAACCTTCTGAGACTGAACCAGGAACAAATAGAATATCTGAACAGACCAATCAGAAGAACTGAAACTGAAACTGTTATTAAAAATCTTCCAACAAACAAAAGCCCAGGACCATATGGCTTCACGGGAAAATTCTATCAAACATTTAGAAAAAAGCTAACACCTATCTTTCTCAAACTCTTGCAAAATACAGCAGAGAGAGGAACACTCGTAAACTCACTCTACAAGGCCACCATCACCCTGATACCAAAAGCAGACAAAGATGTCACAAAAAAAGAAAACTACAGACCAACATCACTTATGAACATAGATGCAAAAATCCTCAACAAAATACTAGCAAACAGTACCCAACAGCAAATTAAAAGCATCATACACCATGATCAAGTGGGGTTTATCACAGGAATGCAAGGATTCTTCAATATATGCAAATCAAACAATGTAATATACCATATTAACAAATTGAAGGAGAAAAACCATATGATCATCTCAATAGATGGAGAGAAAGCTTTTGACAAAATTCAACACCCATTTACGATAAAAACCCTCCAGAAAGTAGACTTAGAGGGAACTTATCTCAACATAATAAAGGCCTTATATAAGAAACCCACAGCCAACATCATCCTCAATGGTGAAAAATTGAAAACATTTTCACTAAGATCAGGAAAAAGACAAGGTTGTCCACTCTCACAACTATTATTCAACATAGTTTTGGAAGTTTTAGCCACAGCAATCAGAGAAGAAAAAGAAATAAAAGGAATCCAAATCTGAAAAGAAGAAGTAATGATGTCACTGTTTGCAGATGACATGATACTATATAGAGAGTATCCTAAAGATGCTACCAGAAAACTTCTAGAGCTAATCAATGAATTTGGTAAAGTAGCAAGATACAAATTAATGCACATAAGTCTCTTGCAGTCCTATACACTAATGATGAAAAACCTGAAAGTGAAATTAAGAAAAAATTCCCATTTACCATTGCAGCAAAAAGAATAAAATACCTATAAATAAACCCACCTAAGGAGAAAAAAGACTTGTATGCAGAAAATTATAAGACACTGATGAAAGAAATTAAAGATGATACACATAAATGGAGAGATATACCACATTCTTGGATAGGAAGAATCAACATTGTGGAAAAGACTATACTACCCAAAAGCAATATATAGATTCAATGCAATCCCTATCAAACTACCACTGGCATTTTTCACAGAATTAGAACAAAAAATTTCACAATTTGTATTGAAACACAAAAGACCCCAAGTAGCCAAAGCAATCTTGAGAAAGAAAAATGGAGCTGGAGGAATCAGGCTCCCTGACTTCAGACTATACTACAAAGCTACAGTAATCAAGACAGTAAGGTACTGGCACAGAAACAGAAATATAGATCAATGGAACAGGATAGAAAGCCCAGAGATAAACCCACGCACATATGGTCACCTTATCTTAGACAAAAGTGGCAGGAAAGTACAGTGCAGAAGGGAAAGCCTCTTCAATAAGTGGTGCTGGGAAAACTGGACAGGTACGTGTAAAAGTAAGTGATTAGAACACTCCCTAACACCATGCACAAAAATAAGCTCAAAATGGATTAAACATCTCAATGTAAGTCCAGAAACTATCAAACTCTTAGAGGAAAACATAGGCAGAACACTCTATAACATAAATCACAGCAAGATCCTTTTTGACCCACCTCCTAGAGAAATGGAAATAAAAACAAAAATTAACAAATGGGACCTAATGAAACTTAAAAGCTTTTGCACAGCAAAGGAAACCATAAACAAGACCAAAAGACAACCCTCAGAATGGGAGAAAATATTTGCAAATGATGCAACTGACAAAGGATTAATCTCCAAAACTTACAAAAAGCTCATGCAGCTTAATATCAAAAAAACAAACAACCCAATCCAAAAATTGGCAGAAGACCTAAATACAGATTTCTCCAAATAAGATATACAGGTTGCCAACAAACACATGAAAGAATGCTCATCATTAATCATTAGAGAAATGCAAATCAAAACTACATTGTGATATCATCTCACACAGGTCAGAATGGCCATCATCAAAAAATCTACAAACAATAAATGCTGGAGAGGGTGTGGAGAAAAGGGAACCCTCCTGCACTGTTGGTGAGAATGTAAATTGATACAGCCACTCTGGAGAACAGTATGGAAGTTCCTTAAAAAGCTAAAAATAGAACTAACATATGACCCAGCAATCCACTAATGGACCTATATCCTGAGAAGACCATAATTCAATAAGAGTCATGGGGCTTTCCTGGTAGCACAGTGGTTGAGAGTCCGCCTGCCAATGCAGGGGACATGGGTTCATGCCCTGGTCTGGGAAGATCCCACATTCCGCAGAGTGGCTAGGCCTGTGAGCCATGCCCGCTGAACCTGTGCATCTATCTGGAGCCTGTGCTCTGCAACGGGAGAGGCCCCAATGGTGAGAGGCCCGCATACTGCAAAAATTAATTAATTAATTAATTAATTTTAAAAAAAGAGTCATTACCACAATGTTCATTGCAGCCTTATTTACAATAGCCAGGACATGGAAGCAACCTAAGTGTGCATCAACAGATGAATGGATAAAGAAGATGTGGCACATATATACAATGGAATATTACTCAGCCATCAACTGAAACGAAATTGAGTTATTTGTGGTAAGGTGGATAGCCCTAGAGTCTTTCATACAGAGTGAAGTAAGTCAGAAAGAGAAAAACAAATACCGTATGCTAACACATGTATATGGAATCTAAAAAAAAAAAAAAAAAAATGGTCATGAAGAAGCTAGGGGCAAGGTGGGAATAAAGACATAGACCTACTAGAGAATGGACTTCAGGCTGTGCGGAGAGGGAATGGTAGGCTGGGACAAAGTGAGAGAGTTGTAGTGTATATATGGACATATATACACTATGAAATGTAAAATAGATAGCTAGTGGAAAGCAGTCGCATAGCACAGGGAGGTCAACTTGGTGCTCTGTGACCAGCTAGAAGTGTGGGATGGAGAGTGTGGGAGGGAGGGAGATGCAAGAGGGAAGAGATATGGGGATATATGTATATGTATAACTGATTCACTTCATTATAAAGCAGAAACTAACACATCATTGTAAAGCAATTATACTCCAATAAAAATGTTAAAATAATTATTATTATATTATATGCCAGTTTTATGCCTGAAATACTGTTAGAATAAATATGAGGCTTTCTGTGCTAATCCTAGTTAAATGTTACTTTCTTTTGTTATAATTAAGATAGCTTGTTAAATTCATATTGTGTGTTATGTTTTTATGTAATTTAAATATATTTTATAAAAATATTTTCACAAACCTTAAAAGTAGTCTTTAGACCATGAGTCCCAGTTCGTAGTTTCAAAAATCCGTCATCATGTCCATAGTGACTACATCAGTTTTTTCTTTTAATTTTATAATTTTAATAATATATGGCTTTCATTTCTGTCTTATTAACCACACTCATATATTTGGAGGAGAAAAACGAAGCACCCATTCCTACCTGGAAGCAGTCTATTCCAATGTCAGTTCAATTAAGTTTTTTTATTTGTTTGTTGTTTCTTTTTGTAAGCAAAATTTCAACTGGGATTTTCAACATATAAAATGAGAGTAAATGCAATAATTTTAAAAGTTGGAAAGTAGAAAAAAAAAAACCTGAGAATGTGATAAAAGGACATATTTCCTAGAAATAAAATTAGCAAGAAAATGTACTTGAATCTGACTGAAAAAATATTAAAAGCAGAATATAGGAAGCAAGATAAAAGAGGTCATGAGATCTGCTTAGCTTGATTATATGTAGAATTTGATAATGTTTTCTGTTGTTATTTCCCTAAAGAGCTTGTAAAATATAAAGATTATGAACACTGGCGTGGTGACAACTTTGAGATATATTAGTTGGCAGTATTAACAGAATGAACTTGATAAACAGTAACAGATAAACCAGAAATATACGGATAATTATAGGAAAGTATGCATATCTGTAATATTCAAAGATAACAGCTAAAAGGAAATTCTTATTAAATTTTTTCATGACATAAGTTGACTTTTAACACATGAAATAACTGTACAGTTTGATAGAGCTAACAATGATTAAGATATACCTTCATCTATTAGGGGCAACTACAATAATTTTGGTATTTCCAAATCAAAACGACCCTATTCTTAGAAAGTGTGTTTTGGGGTTGTCTGTTAAATCATGAACATTTAAAAAACAGTACAGATAACCATACATTCTTGTGAAATTTAAATAACATCTGGCTAATATATTTTAGCTGAATGCAAAAGTCAGAATAGGATAGGTTATGATGTGGTAACACACAATCACAAAACCCCACCGATTTACCACATCAAAGACTGATTTCTTACTTGTCAAATTCTTTTGTGCATCTGAAAGTCTTTCCAGGATATTTATCCTCCCTGCAGCTTCTCAGAATTCTAGGTTACTGGAGACTGCCATCCTGCTGCCTCAGTAGCTGCGTTCTGTGGTGTCGTTGGTCAATGCAGCAAGAAAAGGAGCACTGCAGGGTCTGACAATATCAATTAAATGCTTAGTCCTGGAAGTGATATACGTTACTTCTTCTCAAACACGTTACCTAAAAAGTAGTCACATGTCTCTACTTAATTACAGAAAAGCATGGGAACATAATTCCCTCATTTACCTAGAAGGAAAGGAGAATTAGATGTGCAATAATATTAGAAATCTCTACCCCAAACTACAAAACTTTAAATTAAAGCTGCATGCAGAAGGCACAATACACTGTGTACCCAGCAGTTCTTCCCAGTTCACATTACTAAATATGTTGCATTTAGTATTATTGTAAATACTGATATTACTTTGTAGTAATGAATATGGTATTCTCCATCTGAAAGTCATGGTATAAAGCAATTTTTAAATTTATTTTATTCAATGTTTTGTTAATTTCTACTGTACAGCAAAGTGATTCAGTTATGCATATATATATATACATTCTTTTTCAGATTCTTTTCCATTATGGTTTATCACAGGATATTGAATATAGTTCCCTGTGCTCTACAGCACTACCTTGCGGTTCATCCATTGTATGTATAATAGTGTGCATCTGCTAATCCCGAACTCCCAATCCATCCTTCCCCCACTCCCTTCCTCCTTTGGCAACCACAAGTCTGTTTTCTCTGTCTGTGACTCTGTTTCTGTTTTGTAAATAAGTTCCTTTGGATCATATTTTAGATTTCACATATAAGTGATATCATATGTTGTCTTTCTCTTTCTGACTTACTTCACTTAATATGATAATCTCTAGGTCCATCCATGTTGCTGCAAATGGCATTATTTAATTCTATAATGTAATTTTTGGAACAATGTTGCACAATATAAGGACTACAATAAAAGTCCAACAATTAAGAACATGCTCACACATCATTAATATAAAGTTTCCCATATATTATTTAATATGTACTCCAAAAACATTACTTTAAGATATCTGTAGATGTCAAGAAACTAAGTAAAGCTCAAACTTTTGCCATGTATGCATACAGTCATTGAGCAGGTTCACATTTCTGCTCAGTGTTAGCCTGTGATAATTCTATAGGGCCTTTCTTTTCTCTCTGGAGGAAACCAGCCAGGCTGGTTTCCTCCAGAGAGAACTGGCAGCTGCTGCAGCCGTTCCTGCTGAATGAGAATGTTATTATATTGGGGGTAACAGATGTTACACCTGGAGGTTCATCTTTTACTTTCAGGAAAATTTCACTCCAGAACAGGAAGTTTTATGAAATATCAATAATTTCATGAAATGAATGTTCAACCTCAAACTTAAACTGTTTCATACAAAAAATAAACATTCTTTAATTTCTCAAAGTTATTGTGATTAATTGAAGTTGGCCATCATTTCAAAAGCTTTAAAGTATCACTACCAGAAAATAAATGAGCATTTCGATACACGGCCTTCAAATCTGGAATTATTTGCATGTAAGATCTTTCTCTTTTTTTTAAATTAAGTACAACTTTGATGTCAAGTTCTAATGGTATTCAGATTGAGAGTTAACCATATTTTTACATTTAGTTGTTTTATTCCTGAGTGTGACTGAAGTCCTCAAACTTTCCCACTTCTCTCTAATCAAGAGATCAATCTTGCTTTAGTTAAACCTTCAAAAGAAAGAAGAGTAGATTTATACTGATTAAGATTAATCCTATTGCATCCTATGATATTATCTATCTGATATCTTTGATGAACTTTGAAAGTCAAAATGAAAATAATTCAGAGTGTGAGGTTCCTTCCATGTACAGCTTATATTCAACATGCTTCATTCTGCAAGTATTTTCTGAGCACTCACCACGTATTATCTCTGGGCTTGGTTCTTAAACTTGGATCAATTTTTATATTATTTGAAGCAAACAATATAGTATAGATTACTTGAACAGTGTAAAGCATAACAATGTACCTTTCCTTTAAGAAAACATGAAGGACTTTGGTGCTACTCTTTTGTATAATGCACTTAGGAGGAAGTTAAAAATTTCTTACTGTAAAATGGATGAATCTCAAACAAACCAATGAATAATGAAGCATTATTATTCACTGGATATGCAGCATTCCAGTTTTCAATTATGTATTATTTTTCTCTAATTTATATTTTACCATTCAAAAAACTGGTAGCAAGAGTTACATATAAATCAAAACTAAACCTCCCTGCCCCTTGGATAGTACAGGATAGTACCTTTGTGGAGACAGAATGGGTAAGTTCTGTTTACTTTGGTTGTTTGCACTTTGTTTTTACTGCCAGCATGGAGTTCAAAGTAAGCAAGAATTGAGAGGAGAATAATCACAGACAATGCTGATAAGTCAGATTTTAAAGTGGAATGGTCTAAATAACTTCATTTGTACCATTTTTTTAGATTCCACATATAAGTGGTTTGTCTTTCTCTGCCTGACTTACTTCACTCAGTATGACAATCTCTAGGTCCATCCATGTCACTGCAGATGGCATTATTCCATTCTTTTTTATGACTAATATCATATGAAGAAAACAAACCCAAGGGGGAGAGGGGGGAGGGGTACATTTGGAGACTGGGATTGACATATACATACTATTGTATATAAAATAGATAGCTAATAAGAACCTACTATATAACACAGGGAACTCTACTCAACACTCTGTGATGACCTATATGGGAAAATAATCTAAGTAAGAGTGGATATATGTATAACTGATTCACTTTGCTGAACAGTAGAAACTAACACAACACTGTAAATCAATGATACTCCAAAAAAATTGATTAAAAAAAATAAAGTGGGTTTCCCTGGTGGCACAGTGGTTGAGAGTCCTCCTGCAAATGCAGGGGACACGGGTTCGTGCCTCGGTCTGGGAAGATCCCACATGCCGCGGAGCAGCTGGGCCCGTGAGCTGTGGCCGCTGAGCCTGAGAGTCCAGAGCCTGTGCTCCACAATGGGAGAGGCCACAACAGTGAGAGGCCCGCGTACCGCAAAAAATAATAATAATAAAAAAATAAAATAAAATAAAGTGGAATGGTCTATCCTTTGTTTGGAATATCTAAAAGATTCCTTAAGAAAACAAAAACTCATTTGAAAGCATAAGTTCATTGGGAACCAATTACATACTACTTTTCTATATCAAATAATTTTAAAAACTAGCCTCAAGTTCTTTAAAGAGAGACTTCCTTTGTGGTGCAGTAGTTAAGAATCCACCTACCAATGCAGGGGACACGGGTTCGATCCCTGGTCTGGGAAGATCTAACATTCCACAAAGCAACTAAGCCCCCGTGCACCACAACTACTGAGCCTGTGTTCTAGAGCCTGCATGCCACAACTACTGAAGCTCACGCACCTAGACCCCGTGCTCCACAACAAGAGAAGCCACTGCAGCGAGAAGCCCTGCAACTAGAGAAAGTCCTTGCACAACAACAAAGACCCAAAGCAGCCAAAAATAAATAAATTAATTAATTAATTTTTAAAAATTCTTTAAAGATTTTAGAACAATATTCTGAAGGAAAAAATAGCTGTAAAAGAATCAATTAAAATGATTTAAAATAACAGATTGCTAAAGAAACAGGTTTTATGTAAAGGGACACGTTTTAAATAAGATGCCAATGATATACTTGCTGAAATGTTTAAAGGTAAAGTATACTGACATCTGCAACTTATTACTTGTGATGCTTAAACAAACCAAGGTGGACTAATGGATGGATAAATATAGATGTGATAAAGCAAGTATTGTAAAATGATAATTTTAAAATCAAGTTGGTCTCTTCACAGATATTCATTGTAAAATTCCTTCAACTTATATGGATGTTTTGGTAATTTTTATAATATAATGATGGGAAAAAAAGATTTTATTATTTTCTAATTATATGAGAGAATTATTGAAAAGGGACAAATAAAAGAGTGGAGGATGAAAATAATGGCTTGTTCATGCCAATACCACAAATAAATCTTATGTCTGAACACAAACTTTCCTGAGAATAATAGACGCATATTCATTGGAACATTTTCCATCATGCCACACTTGTCTAACTCACAAACTAAAGATCAATTGAAATAAGGAATTTGCAGAAGGAAGACAAGAAAATTAATGTTAGCAGCACAAGAAGGGAAATACTATTGAAATCCATTGCAATATTTTCTGCAACATATTGAACAATAAGAGACGATTCTTGTCCAAGATACTGGCCCCAAGTGGCCATTTTTGAGATTCTATATATATATTTATGTAACTGGGAAAATATCAAAATATTTTAAAGCATGTCATATAAAGGGAAATAGAATAACTGCCTCAATGACCTACTTTTAACGTGCAGAAATATTACTATTAATATACAGCATACACAAATAATTCGCCCTACACTCACATAATTCAGGGCAGGGATATGTGAACCATATACCATAAAATGGTGTATGAGTCATTGATATTCTGGGTCCAAAGGACAAATTGAGTAAAAAGTCATCTTCTGTAACTTCTAAAATCAAATCTAGACCTGTTCTCACTGCCACATGTGCCAGAACGTTCTCTCTGGGCCAAAATATCATAGATTTTTCCAGTGGGAATATTGAGAGCCTTCCCCATAAGAACTGAGCATCACCTTGAAAACTGGGGTTCTAACTTCAAAATTAATCTTTTGCTAATATCTACTCCTCTACTCTCATTTTGATCAGCACGCTACTACAAAACCTTAAAAATACCCACAAATCTTGGCCAAGTTGCTGCTCCATTTTTATTCCATAGATTCAAATTCAGAATTTCTACATCTCAGCAACATTGGGTGAAAGAAAAAAAAAAAAGTGCTAATTAAGTTGAGAGTTCCTGAGTGTTCTTGACATCTCATTTTCTTGTTTATTTTCTAAGTTTGGTAGAGGAGCCCCATAAATCATCCAGATGGCTTCAGACACTTTTGGCCCCGTCAGAAGCCTTAATTGTAATAACCTTGAGATGTACTTGGATGCTATCGTGAATGGTTCTTAAAGACACGCTTTAAAGAATAGAGTCTTAATCACTTTTCTCAGAGCGCGCTTTCCGCTTTCCAGAGATTCCATTGTGAGACCTGAAGAGGGCATGATGCAAGGGATTTGCTTAAAGTCTGTCATGTTAAGTTTAGTGCCGCTTTAAGTAGCAGAAATTCTCAATATTTCTAATAATTTATAAAGTGTCTCTACCAACGGAATCAAGTTACTGAAAAAAAAATTTTTTTTGAACTAGGGTTTTCAGCCACTAAAGAAAAATGTCAATAGATTTCATAAAGGCTCAGTCTCACTACCTATGACATTTTATAGCTTTATATTTTCCACAATTATCAATAAACTTAAAAGCCAAATGAGTAAGGGTTTGTTTATTGTTAGTCAAATAAGCCCGTATTTAATTGGAAATTCAATATATTTAACTAGAAATGTTTAAGATCTTTATAAAAATATTTAAAGAATATCTCATTTTATCCAGTTTTTTTTTTTTTTTCTGCCAGGATTCCAGGGTTGAATAAAAATAAATATTTCAGACATATTTTAAAATATTAAATAGTATTTAACAAATTTAGCAAATCTAACTTTATGGCGTTCAGTCTAATATTCAAATATACAAGTTCTCAAATAAAAATTTTAATGGATTTACTTTCATTTTTAACTAAACCAGGAGAAGCTTACAGTTAAAGACAACCCACTCCTCCTACCAGTTGCATGTGGTATGGTTGGCAATAGTCTTGTCTGTTATCATCATCCCGCAGATTTACTTTTCATTTACAAAAATGTGCTCAGTGCCTCTGGGCATATCTACAAAACAGAAAACTGGGGTTGAAAACACAAAAAGCCTCATATCTACAAAGACAAATAAATGTTTATTTTTAGTCAAAGAAATAGCATCAAATTTTAGCTTTTTTGCACATTTGACTAAAAATAAGTCATCTTAATTTAAGCTGTCGATAGGAGAAGAAAGAGTCTCCTTTCATATCAAAGGATAAAGTAGAAAGCTTCAACTCAGTTACTGGAAATTACTTGACATTCATTAGTTCAATGAATGAATGAGTAAAAAGTTTAACAATAATAGACCCCTAGTGTAAGAAATTTGCTATAAACACAGTAAAAGCCTCACACTATAATAACAAATAATCTGACAATTTTTTATTTGACCTGATGAATATTTTATTTCTCAAATGGTAGAAGCAGGAAGTGGAATTGGCAACATCTGGACTTAAGTGTCATTAATAGGGAGGAATGATAGAGGAAATGAAGTGTATGGGCTCCGGACAAAGTGCCTCTTGGAATGAACAGGGGAAGAGTGCTAGGATGTGAGAGAAGATGATTCTGAAGAGCAGAGAAGCACCCTGACAGAACTGATAAACAAATTCTTCTCAAGAGCGCTGAAAATCTCAAAAAGTATTTTTCCTGTGAAACAATAGTAAAGAAGTAGAGAGATGTTCACAGAATACAGAGTAAAGGATCAGGAAACTCTGGCTGGTGGAGAGCACAGGTGTAGTTACTAGTTCTCACACCTCTTTCAACGCCCAGAGTCTAGTACAGCCTGAACGGTGCAGGTGCCCAGCAAATACATTTCAGGGAATGTTGAGAGGGTGACAGTGATGCCGGCTATGAATCATGGGTGACCTCTCATGTGTCCTGACTGATGTTCTACTTAACTGGCCATTCTTTACTCAATTCAACAGTCACTCCACTAGAGGGAAAAATAGAAAAGGCTGAATCAGTCATTACGGCTGATAGTAAGTGCTTATTCAAACATCTGTCTAAAGAGAAGATTTTAGGACCAGCTAAATATCAGAATATATAATGTCATACTGACTGCAATTTATCCAATTCATGCAATTCCTGTTTCCCACCACCATACAATAAGGTTTGTGTTAATTTTAATCACAAAAATTAGAAGTACAATACTAGAGAGAGAACCAAATGAGCACTTGCAGAAAAAAAATTTCCTCAATGTGTTCCTAGTAAGCAGTTATCAAACCATGTTTTAGTTAAAAATTCTTATTTTTTTCGATATATAGTATAATCCTGTTGACCTGATACTAGCAGGGGTCAATGGGAACACATGACGCGACATGTAATCTCACAGGAATTGTTTCACTAAAAACTTATTTATTTAAAGGAAAACTGTGTCCTTGTCACTGCATGTTGGGAGATACCAGAAAGCCTCAATGTTCCCTGCCTCTGCAGATATTACTATTCCATTATGAAACTAAGGCCTATCTGTAGAATTAAAAAAAGAACTATGAGACTGTGATGAAAAATTAATGAGACTCAGTATATGTACTGAAAGTACTGAAAGAGGTAAAAAGAAGAATGTTTGGAGTATATAAGGAGTATTTAATGCATTTTAAAAGTATTTTACAAATTGATGGTCAATATCTTGGTGAGCAGTGAGATGTCAAAATATCTAAAACTTGACTGAAATTTTTGTACAGAATTTCAAGAAAGAAAAATGTGTCAAGAAAAAAAAAAAAAAAAAGGTTGTACATCTGCTTTGTTGCGAAAATTCTGCTCCTGAAAGGACTAGAGACCTTTTAGTCAAAATCAAACATTTATAATAATGAAAGTAACTTTCAATGGTTAAATTCACACAGGTTAATGTATAGTTGAGTGTTAATTTGTCGACTTTTCAATAGAGTATATTGTTTCTAGTGAGCAGAATTCTACGTAGTGTCTATCCAGGGTACCCCTTTTAGATAAGTTTCATGGAACATTAGCCATTAAAGATTCATTGGTGGGGCTCCCCTGGTGGCGCAGTGGTTGAGAGTCCGCCTGCCGATGCAGCGGACACGGGTTCGTGCCCCAGTCCAGGAAGATCCCACATGCCGCGGAGCGGCTGGGCCCGCGAGCCATGGCCACTGAGCCTGTGCGTCCGGAGTCTGTGCTCCGCAACGGGAGAGGCCGTGACAGTGAGAGGCCCACATACCGCAAAAACAAAAAACAACAACAACAACAAAAACAACAAAAGATTCATTGGTGAATAGAGAATAAATGGGAAAGAAAGTAAGAGAGAAACATGGAAGGAAGGAATGAAAGGGAAACAAAGGAAAGAAAAGAAAAAAAAAGTGAAGTAAAGAAAATCTCGATTGATACTTTGTACGGTCTTGAAAACCACTTGGACTATCTCTACATGGAAAGAAGGAGCATCTCAGAAGTGTCTGGATGACACATGCTCCAGATTAATCTCATTCTCTTCCTCAGAGCACACACTGCACATTGATTACTTCTGGTTCCCCGAACCCCACTGGAGTGTTCTATCTACTGTTTTAGTTTAGTTTAGTTGCTGCTATAAAAAATTATTATAAAGTTCATGGTTAAAATAATACAAATATATTATTTTACAGTTCTATACATGAGAAGTCTGAAATGTGTCTTATTAGGGTTAAAAATCAAGGTGTCTGCAAGGCTGCATTCCTTTCCAGAAGCTCCAGGAGAGAATACATTTCTTTGCCTTCTCCAGCTTCTAAAGGTTCCTGCATTTTTTTGGTTTGTGGTCCCATTGCTCCATCTTCAAAATCAGGAGCAGCAGGTCAAATCCTTCTCATAGGGCAGCAACCTGACCTCCTCTTTTTCCTCCTTCTTCCATTTTTAAGGACTGTCGTGATTGCATTTGGCACACTGAATAATTCAGGATAATCTTCCTGTCATAAAGTCAGCTGATTAACACCTTTACTTCCATCTGTAATCTTAATGCCCTGTTGTCAGGTAATATAACATATTCATAGATTCCAAGATTAGTGGCTTGGCATCTTTGGGGGAGGGGCTATTACTCGGCTTGCCGCACTTACCTTCTATTATACGTTCTATTTTGGTAACACTACCTATCAGGCTTCAGCTTAGAAGTTCTTTCTATTAGTTTAAAAGACATTTTTTTTCTCAGATTATGTGACTTCATTTGTTAAATCTTGGTATATCTCTGTTTTCTCAACAGTCAGGATCCACAGAACTCTCCAAATATCTAATACTGTAACAATAATCATAAGGATCAATCTGTCATCAGAAATTATCATTTTACTTTTATTTTTATAATGTATAAATAAACCACGTGTCATAATATTAATTCCTACTATCAAAGGATTTAAATAGTTTTCAAGGCTAGCTGCATATCAAAAGTTAGAGACTTCGGGGTTTCCCTGGTGGTGCAGTGGTTGAGAGTCCACCTGCCAATGCAGGGGACACGGGCTCGTGTCCCGGTCCGGGAAGATCCTACATGTCGCAGAGGGGCTGGGCCTGTGAGCCATGGCCGCTGAGCCTGCACGTCCGGAGCCTGTGCTCTGCAACAGGAGAGGCCACAACTGTGAGAGGCCCGTGTACCTCAAAAAAAAAAAAAAAAAAAAAAGTTAGAGACTTCCCTTCTTCATAATACATGAGTTCACATATTTCCAAATATGTTGTCTCACATTTAGACTCAACAGAAAATGTATCTTGTTTTTATAAATAGCTCTAGAAGTCCTAATTCAAATATCCAAAAATATAAAGAAAAAATAAAAGTCCACAAACAACTCTACAATTTGGTGTGGGATAAGATTAGTATATATTGGCAGTAAAATATGGAATCAGGAATGTTTTCATTATGTTTCCTGAATAGTTTTTCATTACCATATGGCATGTTCCGAATGTAGCAGTTGGGAAAACATCATAATTGGTCATTTTAAAAAGAACTTAATGTTCTCCTGACCCAGATTAAGCCTTTTGTTAGTCTGAACTGAGGAACACTTTTTAAAGTTTCTAGTCGTAATATATCTAACATATATTTTATAGCAGTGCTAAGCTTCAAAAACTGGATTATTCCAAATGTATTCTCATTTGCAATTATAAAGTAAATGACTCAAACTAAAAAGCTTTTGCACAGTGAGGGAAACTATCAAGGAAACAGAAAGGCGACCTACTGAATGAGAGAAGATATTTGCAAACAATATATTCAATAAAGAGTTAATATTTAAAACATATAAAGAATGAATACAACTCAACATCCAAAAAACAACCCAAATAAAAAATGGGCAAGAGGATATGAATAAACATTTTTCCAAGGAATACAATCAGATGGTAAACAGGAACACAAAAAGATGTTCAACATGACTAATTATTAGAGAAACACATGTCAATTAAAACCACTATGAGATGTCACCTCACACTTGTCATAATGACTATTATGAAAAGGACAACAAATAACAAGTGTTGGCAAGAATGCAGGGAAAAGGGAACCCTCTTGCACCATTGGTGAGAATGAAAATTGATGCAGCCACTCCACTATGGAGAACAGTATGGCAATACATCAAAAATTAAAAATAGAACTACAATATGATCCAGCAATGCCACTCCTGGGTATTTATTCAAAACAACCAAAAACACTAATTAGAAAAGATACATGTACCCCCAAATAGGGAAGCAGCCTAAGTGCCCATCAACAGATGAATGGATGTATATATACAATGAAGATGTGGTGTATATGTACAATGATATATCCAGCCATAAAAAAGAATGAAATCTTGCCATTTGTGACAACATGGATGAATCTAGAGAGTATTATGCTAAGTGAAATAAGTCAGAGAGAGAAGGACAGATACTCTTTGATTTCACTTATATGTAGAATCTAAAAATCAGAACAAATGAACAAACATAACAAAACAGAATGATAGATACAGAAAACAAAGAAGTGTTTGCCAGAGGGGAGGGAGTAGGGAGGGAAAAGAAGTAGGTAAGGAAGATTAAGATGTACAAACTTCTAGTTGCAAAATAAAGGAGTCATGGATATGAAACTTACAGTATGTAGAACATCATCAATAACTATGTAATATCTTTCTATGGTGACTGATGATTACTAGATTTATCTTGGTGATCATTTTGAAATGTATAGAAATATCAAATCACTGTGTTGTGTAATAGGAACTAACATAGTGATGTAGGTCAACTATACATCAAAGACAAACAAGCAAACATAAAAACATATAGAAAATGATATCAGATTAATGGTTACCAGAGGCAGGGGGTGGGGGAAGGAGGTATTGAATGAAGGTGGTCAAAACTTAGAAACTTCTGGTTTTAAGATATATAAGTGCTAGGAATGTAATGTGCAACATGATAAGTATAATTAATGCTGATGATTGTTATATATGAAAGTTGTTAAGAGAGTGAATCCTAGAGTCCTCATCAAAATAAAATTGTTTTTTTAATTTAATTTTGTATCTCTATGAGATATTCACTAAACTTATTGTGATAATCACTTCACAATGTGTGTATGTCAAAACACTCTGCCGTACACCTTAAACTTATACAGTGCTGTATTTCAAATTTATCTCAATAAAACTGGAAGGAAAATAAAATAAAAGTGGTCTTTGAGGAAAAAAAATTAAAATAAAATAAAATAAATGCTTTATATAGCACAACTTATTTTTAAAACATCAGCAAAATAATAATATTTTAATTCAGAAACAATTTTAAGTTACTAAACACTATCATCGTCAAGTAATCTCCATAACTATAATTGTTAAAATCATATGATGCAATAGGAAAATAGCAGCAACAGCAATTTTATCCCACAAGTTCACATGTTGCATTAGTACCTGTTTTTGCCCACCAAAAGAAATCCAAACAGGATTTTTGCTTTTATGAAAAAAAGCCTTTACTGTACTAATGTATGTCTTTCTAAAAGTGAAATGACCTAAGGCAAACTTTCAAAAATTAGGGATACTCTCCACTTTGTGCCATTTCAGCCTTTGTAAAGTTTCACAGGAATGCTCTACAGATAGTGGGGGATACCTGTATTTCTTCATAATGAAATGCTATGTTTCTCTAGTGATTATCACAAAGAAAATTAAGAGAATTGAGAAAGCTCAAGGGATAGAATATCAACTAAAAGAAAAGATATACAAATAGTTTTGTGTGTTGATTATGAAATGTCATGAGATCTAGAGAGATTATTCAGAAATGTGAGGCAGGGCTTCCCTGGTGGTGCAGTGGTTGAGAATCCACCTGCCGATGCAGGGGACACGGGTTCATGCCCCGGTCAGGGAAGATCCCACATGCCGCGGAGCGGATGGGCCCGTGAGCCATGACCGTTGAGCCTGCGTGTCTGGAGCCTGTGCTCCGCAAGGGAGAGGCCACAATAGTGAGAGGCCCGTGTACAGCAAAACAAAAAAAACAACAAAAAAAACAGAAATGTGAGGCAGTTTGAGGATTTCTGTTTAAAAGCAAGTATTAACAATTTGGATTGACCTGCTGACATTTGCTGGAAAAGCAGAGCATTTTTGTGTTCCAGAGTTTTTTCCTAACAGTAGGTTCATGCTGCTTTCTGAAACATGAAAAAAAGAGGAAAGAAAAACTTGAAACATTACTGTTATAAGACAGTTTCCTCTTGTCTCTAATGATATACCCAATTCCATTTGCATACCTGAGCAGTACTCAAGCACACCATGATAATTTGGAGAATAATAATAATTAAGAATTATATTTGGCTTTAAAATATATATGGGAATAAAAAATACCTTGTACTGAAGAAGCTTCAAGATGGCAGAAGAGTAAGACATGGAGATCACCTTCCTCCCCACAAATACATCAGAAATACAT
>RJWK010007999.1:0-18477 GCA_004363435.1 Platanista minor
ACCTAAAAAAAAAAAAAATATGACACAAATGAGCTTATTTATGAAACAGAAACTGACTCAGAGACATTGAGAACAGACTTGTGGTTGCCAAGGGGGAGGGAGGTGGAGGTGGGATGGATTGGGAATTTGGGATTAGCAGATGTAAACTATTATATATAGGATGGATAAACAAAAAGGTCCTACTGTATAGTACAAGTAACTATATTCAATATCCTGTAATAAACCATAATGGAAAAGAATATGAAAAAGAATGTATATATGTGTATAACTGAATCACTTTGCTGTACAGCAGAAATTAATGAAACATTGTAAATCAACTATACTTGAATAAAATAAATTTTTATATTAAAAAAAATTTTGTAACAAATAAATATCCTTAATGGAAAAAAGAAAAAATATTTTGTCCCAGTTTATAAAATATAAAAATTATGGAATAATTCTAATGAATTTAGCAAACTCTCACTTATCCAGTGTTAATTTAAATGGAGTAAAGTAAATCATTCATTTGTGAAAGAAAATCACTACAAGTAAGTGAAAACATTATGTAAACAAAGGGCATCTGGTTTTTGGTACCACACAGTCAGGACATGCAAAACAGTACTCATGCAATAGCAAAAGAAAGGGCAAAGGCTATGGATTCCAAGTCTGGAAAGTATTGTGGAAGAGTTAGTTAAGAAAGGAGATTGGAAGGAAAAAGGAAGGAGGGTGTAGATGGAGCCCATCAGACCAACTGGGATCCTATTCTATTCTTAGTTGAGACCTAAGAAACAGGAAACTATAGTAGAGTACTTTAACCTTGTGACCATTTTTCACCGTAATTTAAATGAACAACAAAAGCAATTTTGGGGGGAAACATGGACATTAAACAGTGCAAAGAATATAATAAAAATATTTGCCTTTTTAAAAGAAAAGCAAATTAAAGCTAGGTTATTACCCCACATTCTTTTGAAAAGTTTACACATAGATGAGCAGTCTTTTAAAAATCCAATTATCTTAAACAGGTGAAACATTTCCCAATAAGCTTGATGGTGTTTCTTCAAAATTAAAGAGCATGGGCACATCAGTAATAGTCTACACCCCGGTTTCTGAAAGTGTAGTCCAGGCCCAACAGCATCATCTCTTGGGAACTCATTAGAAATGGGATCTCATATCTCTAACGCTACTGAAACTTTAACCTGTGGTGCGATGCTCAGATAATTGTTCGGCTTTAAAAGACTCATTAACTGGTATGTAGAGAGAGTTTGGTTAATATTTGTTCGAGAACCTTTAAGTATTTTGATGTACGGATGTTTTAAGAAGGAGAGTGAGGATCAGAAAGCTATTTTGCTTCGCTTCTTTAGAGGTTATTTCTATGCAAGGCTTTTGAACCTTTAAAAATATTTCACCGATAGAATTTTCTATTCAGACTGCTGTGTATATGTAATTTAAAAAAATGTACTGCTGATAGAGAAATCAAATGTGCATATTATATGTTCTATAAATATAAAGTTTAAGATTCAAATGAATGCATTGTGGGTATTTTAAAAAGATAACCAAGTAACATTTTAAAAGTTTGAGCTCTATATGAGTGAAGAAGGTATTTTTATTACATAGTCCAAGCCCAGTCTTTAATATAAAAATTAGATATTAAAACCACAAATAAACCAGGAATTCCAAAAGTCTTAGTTTGATTTCAAAACTATTTCCAAAGAATTATAGGGGGGGGGGAAAAATCACTAAAAATCAGAAAATTCAAAGTACCTAATCTTAGTCTATGCTCCATGATTTATTCTAAGTCTTTCATTAAGTTGTAAATTATTTCATTAAAATTTAAGCTTGATTAGAAAACCCTATTCTCCTTAGAAGATGAATATTTGTACTTAAAAAAAATCTAAGCCCCCTTCCTTTTTTTTTTTTTTTTGCGGTACGCGGGCCTCTCACTGTTGTGGCCTCTCCCGTTGCGGAGCACAGGCTCCGGACGCGCAAGCTCAGCGGCCATGGCTCACGGGCCCAGCCGCTCAGCGGCATGTGGGATCTTCCCGGACCGGGGCACGAACCCGCGTCCCCTGCATCGGTAGGCGAACTATCAACCACTGCGCCACCAGGGAAGCCCAAGCCCCCTTCCTTTTTCCCATTTATATAAAAAGACAGACAAAATTAATGACGTGCCTTGTAAATCTTACCTCTCTCAGCAACTTAGTTTAACCCCATCAGTTTTAATGCCACCTAGTAAATTAAGAGACCATAAAAGAGAAATCAAATAGTGTTGCTTTTAATTCCCCAGTTTTACTTGTATAAATAACAACTCTAAATGAAAAGAAATCAAACTGGGTACTTGAAGTAGACACCTATGCAGCTTCTTACAAGTACCTAAGTTATTCAGACAAATGAAACTTTCACCATAAAAATTTCAGTGACTACAGCTTTCAAAGTTAAAAGTGAAAGGTTTTAAATTTAATTTCAGCTATTAGTTCAAGCTAGGCAGTAGGGTACATCTAGGGTAGAGAAGGCCCCATAACAGTCCATGATTTGCTGCAGTACTTAAACTTCAAATCCCACAGAAATTTTTCTTACATCATAATAGATGAAGCAAACTGCACAGATTACTCTCGTTGAGTTGGTGTTAAAAGAGGCTGAAAATATTTTTAGTAAAGAAATGCAATCCAAATGGCATACACATGCAGGCACATTTTTAAAAAGTTGGCATGTAATATAGAGTACAAACAAAACTGCATAAAACTATGTTAAGAGTGAGAAGGACCAATAAATTAAACAAACATGCCTTAATGTACCCTCTCTCTCCACCTCATGGAAAATTTGCACAGACAGGAACCAACTATTGCAATGGCAGCAACTACAAGAAACCAGGAAACAAATGACATGTAACTGAAAAATCAATGCCAAGATTCAAAATCTAGCAGAAGAAATAAGTGTTGGTTAGATTTCCAAGGTCAGAAAATGTTATTTTATTTAAGCACATACAGATTTTTATTCTATCTGGTCTCCTCACTGTCTAAATCCAATTCCCTGGAATCACTTAAACAGTTCACAGTAAGGCAGAGGAGTCCTTGATTAATTTAGAAAATTATCCAAAGCATACTTGGGATGCAAATTCGTATGGCTAAACATCTTGAAACAACATTTATTATTTAGGGTTTTTTAGTAAGTGGACATATAGAATATATGAGAATATACAATCACCAACACAGGGTAGTATATTATATAAAAGGTCATGTTTTCCTAAACTGGTTTTCTTAATTTCACACTATAAAACCTAAAGAAACTGAAAAATCACTAAAAAAAATTAATGCACTTCTTCAGAGTAATATCTTGATTTAAGCGGTATCAAGGTTTGGAATACTTACATACAGAAAGAACAGTTGCAACAATGAGTGCTCCATCTGTGAAAAATGAAAAGTTTGAAGATAACTGAGCACATAGGAGTCTCCAAGTAGCTGTTGCATTTTAATCTGATCAGATCAGCTATAATTACAGCAAAGAAAAAAAAATATCAATCTAGTTTTAGCTTGACTTCTAGTGCATCCAGGTCATTTTGACCAAAGAACCCTGCAAAATAGATTCCAGGTTAGGATGCACCTTGTGAAATTCTTAAAAGGAACCTTACTTATTATCACTGTGTGCTGTAGTTAGGACAATTAGAACTCACTAGATTAGAAGAAAAATTTTTTAAAAACATATTGTCCCATTATAGCTCAGTATTCAGTCTATTTCTTATGATTTTGTTAGGAATTTAACTTATACTTTTCCCCCAAAAGTGTGATTGTTGAATAAATTATAATAAAGTTCTATTAATTTATCACACAAATGTTATTTTCAGTCTTCACGAACAATACTTTATCTATCATCACCCCTCCTTATTTCCCTGTTCCCCAAATTAAGACACAGTCCTAATTACAAGATTTTCTCTAATACTATAAATGAAACACCAGGGCACATGGACGAAAACTATGCACAGAAACGTAAACATGCATTTTTGACTATCCAGAGAGCAATAAATAATACTACCAAATTACTGGATTCACTTGACACAGTGGCAATTTGACCAGTTTTCAGAGGGAAAACATAACAAGCCTAAAGTACATTTTATAAAAAGATTAACTTTACTAGTCTAAAGTAAAGTAATAACTATTTTTCTTCACTTTCTTATCAAGAAATAATTATATTTCATTTAAATGTCACAACTATACTTCACCAAGTTTTTTAACATATACTTGTGTGAACCATGCGAGGCAACATAAAGTGTGCTACCCCCGCCTGTTACAAAAAAAAAACTAACCCAACTAATTGTATGTAAGGCTTGTGTATACAAGGTATATACACAAGAAAGAAAATTTATCTACAAATCTCCATCACAAAATGACACTATCACATGGGAAGCAAGTTACATTTTATATATTTTAACCTACACATGACTATAGCATTTAAGAAAGTTACCTCACCCCACTAGGAATCCTAAGTTGGGGCAGTTCTTGAAAACTGTGTTATCTCCATGTTTACATATACTACCACTTATATTTGTCATGGGATCTGCACTATTAAAAAAACTACAAATGTCAGTTATCACCAATTTGTGACATGTTTTTTCTTCTCTAATTACAGATAATTGAAATAGCTCCATGTAGATCTCTAGGGTTTCATAATGCAGGGTTACTTATAACTAAAATAATACCTAAATCCTCAAAATGTTCAAGCTGTAACTCATCACTTGGACTGGGATATGCCGAAAAAAGAAATAAAAAATGGAAGCAAGAAAAAAACGTAAAAGAAGAAAATAATAAAACTTAAAGACCTATAAATTTATAGGTTTTGATTTTTTGCCTTTGTGCAAAACCCCTGATAATTTAATTTTTCCTACATGAATTATATTAATGCTTAAAAAGTAGTGTCATAAAAATCATAAATTTATATTCAATGTCAAAATATTCTTCTTCCTGTCCATTAACATTTCTTGGGACAATATTCTGTGGTACATCAAACAAATTTATCATCAGTACAATGCCAAAATTAGCCTATGGATTCAATGTGATTTTACTTAAAATTAAAAGGCATAAGATGGTTTAAACATCATTTAAAAGTTGATCTTAAACATCATTTAAAAGTTGAATGAAATTCAACATCATAAAGGTCATTTATGAAAAACCAATAGCTAACATCACACTCAGTAGTGAAAAACTGAAAAAATTTTTTAAGTCAGGAACAATTCAGGATGCTCCCATTCGCCACTTCTATCAACATAAAAAAAATTTAATTTCTTTTTCTTGCCTAGTCAGAGCAATTAGACAAGAAAAAGAAATAAAAAGCATCCAAACTGGGAAAGAAGAAATAAAATGATCTCTGTCCCAGATCACAGAATCTTTTAAGTGGAAAGCTAAAGATTATATACACACACACAAACCTCTTAGAAGTAATAAATTAATTCACAAAGTTGGAGGCTACAAAATCAACAAACAAAAATCAGTTGCATTTCTATACACTACCAATGAACAGTCTAAAAAGAAAATTAAAAAAAAAAACCAACTCCACTTACAGTAGCATCAAAGGGAATAAAATACTTAGGAATAAACATAACTAAAGAGGTGAAAGACTTGTACACTGAAAACTACAAAGCATTGCTTAAAGAAATTGAAGACGACATTAAAAAGTGAAAGCACATCCTACATTCATGGATTGGAAGACTTAATATTGTTAAGGTGTTAATACCACATAAAGCAATCTACAGATTAAATGCAACCCTTTGACCATATAAAAATGCATTTTGCATAAATAGACAAATTAAACCTAAACTTCATATGGAATCTCAAGGGAGTAGAAGTGGACAGGAAAATCTTGATAAAGAAACGCAAAGTTGGGAGGACTCACATTTCCCAATTCCAAAACTTACTAAAAAGCTACAATAATCAAAACATAGTGGTATTAGCATAGAGACAGACACAGAAACCAACAGAATAGAATAGAGAGCCCAGAAGCAACAAGGATATATTGTACAGCACAGGGAAATATAGCTATTATTTTGTAATAACTTAAAATTGAGTATAATCTTTAAAAATATCAAATCACTATGTTGTACACCTGAAACTAATATAATATTCTAAAACAACTATACTTCAATTAAAAATAAAAAAAACAGAGAGCCCAGAAATAAACTTTCACTTATATGGTCAAATGATTGTTCACAAGGGTGCTAAGAACATTTAATGGGGAAAGGGCAATCTTTTCAACACACAGTTCTTGGATAACTGGATATCCACATGCAAAAGAATGAATTTTGACACCTACCTTACAATATATACAAAAATTAATTTAAAAAGATCAAAAAACTAAACTTAAGAGCTAGGCAAGTTGCAAAGACAGTGGAGTAGGAAGACTCTGAGTTCCCTTCCTTCCTTGGGCAAATGAGCATCACAACTGTTTACAGAACAACTATGGGTGAGAATGACCTGAAGACTAGCACAAATGATCTTCTACAATTAAGGATATAAAGAAGAAACCAACATGAGACAGGAAAGAGGATCAAAGACATGGTATAAACTAGACCCCTACCTCTGGGTAGGTGACCCACAACCTGGGAGGATCATTACAATTGCAGAGGTTATCTCCAAGGAAGGAGGGGTCTGAGCTTCACATCAGATTCCCCAGCCTAGGGGTCCTGCACCAGGAAAACAAGCCCCCAGAATGTTCGGCTTTGAAAGCCAGTGTGGCTTACTTTTGGGAGATCCAGGGAGCTGTAGGAAATAGAGACTCCAGTCTTAAAGGACGCAAACAAAATGTCTCACACTCTTGAGACCCAGGGCAGGAGCAGTAATTTGAAAGGAGCTTGGGTCAGATCCCCTGCTGATCTTGGAGAGGCAGAAGGCAACTGAAACTCACCCTGGGGACACAGATGGTAGCAGCAGCCATTGTTGGGAGCTCATACCACAAAGATTCTGGTGCTGGCAAACGCCATTTTGGAGTCCTCCCTCTAGCTTATTAGAACCATGATATGACCCTGCCCCCCAGCAGGTGGGCACAAGTTCTGGGACACTCGAGGCCAAGCAGTTATTGGAGTGAAGACATAGCCCTACCCAAAAGGAGGCTGGCTGCCTTAGGACCCCTGATCCTTCAGCCACCTGGGACCCATCCCTGCCCAGCAAAGGGCCCAGGACCTGGCTCAATATACACTACAATGAGACCCTGGCACATGGTTCTGCTCACCAGTGGGCCAGCACCAGCCCATGGGCCCTAGCCTCACCCACCTGAAGTCTGATTTCAGCTTCAGGAACATTGGGCCCCTAAGCTCGCTTCCCCAAGATCAGACCCCACCCACCAGTGGGCCAACACCAGCTCTGGGACACCCTGGACACTACAGTTAGCCAAGTCAGGAAACAACCCTGCCCACCTGTTGGGGAAGCTAGTAAAGTAGTCTTGTTCACGCTTCAGAGGTGGCACAAGGCCTCTCTCTGACCAGACAATGACACTAAAGCTGGCTGCATGCAAAACTGCTGAGCTACGCCCAGGCCAGCAGGGGTGGCACCTGCACACATTGTAAACCATTAGATAAGATAGAGAGTAAGTCATGGGGCTTCTTGCACCTTGAGGGTCTGGCCAGCCCCTGGGAATCAAGAACATTCCAAGACTTACAAGTTAAGACCAAGGCATTTATGACAAGAACCAGAGCTGCAAACTTGCATGTAGGCTGATTGCTATCAGCCTGCGCCCTGGTGCTGAAAGCTGGTCTCCTTCAAGTGGCAAACTGAAGTCTCACCCATGGGGTGGATGCACCGCCTGGGACCTTCCCAATTTGGACTCCAGATTGCTGTTCAAGGGACTTCCCAGTGCTGCTTGGATCTGGATGTAGGTGCTTCCCCAATTCAGTGATGTATAAACCTCAGTATTTACTCTTCTTTCTTAGTTAGTTATACTATTATTTTCTTAATTAGTATACTGTAATATTTGCTAATTCAATAAACTCTCTCTAAATTCTTGTTTACTGAGTGTAGAGTGGTTATTTTGCCAGCAAATCCTATGAACTTTGAAACTGAAAGTAAGGCTTTTGGCAAAACAACACCAGCAGGCTGACACCAGCCCCAGGATCTCCCAAGCCATGGCCCCCCACTTACCAGTAGGCCAACACTTGCCCTGAGACCCACAGCCTGCTTCCTCAGATCCCAGCTCTACCAAATAGTACTAGCCCTACTAGTAGTAAAACCATCTATAACCACAATAAGTAGTTAAAGGATGAACAAAACAAAAAAGATGTAAAATATGATGGCTAAAAACATTAAATGTGGTGAGATGGAATAAAAATACAGTGTTGTTAGAATGTGTTCAAACTTAAGAGATTAGCAACTTAAAATAATCATGTATATGTATAGATTGCTATATATAAACCTCATGAGAACCACAAAACAAAACTCTGTAATAGATACATATACAAGAAAGAGAAAGGAATCCAACATAACACTAAAGATAATCATCAAATCATAAGGGAAGAGAGCAAAAGAAGAAAGGAATAAAAATGAACTAGAAAAGTAAGAGCTAAAACTATAAAACTCTTAGAAGAAAACATGGAGGACAGCTTCATGAATTTGGATGATTTCTTGGATGTGACACCAAAAGCACATGCAACAAAAAACAAATAGCTACATTGGATTTCATCAGTATTAAAAACTTTTGTTTCACAAGGGATACCGTCATCAGAGTGAAGAGGCAATACACAGAATGGGAGGAAGCATCTGAAAATTATATATCTGATAAGGGATTAATATTCAAGATATATTATGAACAAAAAATTTTAAAAAATTCAAAAATGGGCAAAGGACTTAAATGGTTATTTCTCCAAAGAAGATATACAAAAGACCAATAAGCACATGAAAAGATGATCATTAATAATTTTAGATATTCAAATAAAAAACACAATGAGATACTACTTCATATATATTGGTATGGCTTTTATCAAAAATCAGAAAACAACAAGTGCTGGCAAAAACGTTGAGAATTTGGAACCTCTGTGCATCACTGGAGGGGATGTAAAATGGTGCACCTGCTGTGGAAGACACTATGGTTGTTCCTCAAAAAAATAAACATAGAGCTACTCTATAACCCAGCAATTCTATTCCTATGTATATAACCACCAAAATTGAAAATAGGGACTCAGATACTTGAATGCCAATGTTCAGAACAGCATTATTCAGAATAGCCAAAAGGTGGAACCAAACCAAGAAACTTTCAACAAATGGATGAATAAAGGAAATGTGGTATATAGAATGGAATATTTTTAAGCCATAAAAAGAATAAAGTTCTGATACATGCTACAAGGTGGATGAACCTTGAAAACATTATGCTAAGTGAAATAAGCCAGAACACATATGCTAAGTGAAATAAGCCAGTAGTGGATCCTAGTCTATGAGGTACGTGGAATAGTCAAATTCATAGACATAGAAAATAGGTAGTGGCTAACAGGGCTGGGGGGAGGGGGACTGGAGAGTTATTGTTTAATAGGTATAACGTTTCATTTTGAGATGTTGAAAAAATTTTGGAGCTAGATAGTAGAAATGGTTGCACAAAAATGTGAATACACTTAATGCCAATGAAATATATAATTAAAATAGTTAAAACTGTCAGTAAAATAAAATAGAAGTTGATCTAGAAAAATTAACATAGCGAGTAGCCTGAGCAGCTGAAAAGGAAGTGTTCTGCCAGATACTAAAACATATCATAGTACTGCAATCAAAACATCAACTTGGTGCTGGCACAGGAATGGACAGAATTCAAGGGAACAGAAAGAAGACTAGAACACCTATGAATTTAATGTGTAATAAAAACTGGCACTTCAACACAGTTGGAGAGAAGACAACTTATTCAGCAAATGGTGCTACTTCGCCATTGGATGAAGATAGGTGGAGTGGGGAGGAACCCAATCTCATTTCATATACCATAAAGAATGTGAGATGAATCAGTGATTTAATGCAATCACACAATCACATGGTAGAAATGTTTATATAATTTCAAAATGGAGACATGGTGGAAATGTTTATATATCATCATGGAGAACTCCTGAAGCTTTTATAAGAAAGACACAACACTCATAGCCATTAGGAAAAAGATCAACATATTCAACTATCTATTAATGTAAAAATTCTGCACATATAAATGACCACTGAGAGAATGGTTAAATGAAATATGGTGGAAAAAGTGCAAGTTTCAGAAAAATATGAACAGCATGATGCCATTTTTGGTTAAGAAAAAAGAGAAAATGCCAAACTATGTATACCTACACAAATAAGAATGTTGATGTGTAGAAATAGATTAAAAAGACACCCTGAACTATAAAGAGATTAATTTAGGTAATAGACCAGTGAAAAAGTTGGAAAACTAATCTTTTACTCTGTATGCTTTTGTAATGTTTGAAATTTTACAAATTTATATTAGTATACTACTTATATAATTAAAAGGTATAAAAAGCAATCTATATTCAATAGCATAAAATCTTAAAAGAAACGTGACTAGTAAAATAAGGCAAAGAAAAACCTTAGAAGAAAATTCCACTTCATATTTAAAGGGCTTTAACTTATCTCGAGTTCTGATAAGTCAACAAGAAAAATATTTCAGAAACCACATAGGAAAATGAACAAAGGACCAAAATATGTGAAAGGAGACCAAAAAAATTCAGCTTTACTGATAATTTAAAAATACAAATTAGTACATGACATCATTTTTCACCCATAACTTTATTAAGTTTGAAACAATGTAAGTAGGGTAAAGAGGTACTGAACCTGTATGACTTGACTCTGGAGTTGTAGTTGGATGAGGACCTGGAATAATAAATTTGATTCAATTCACCAGTCTCATCAATACAAAATTATAGAACTAATTTTGATTTTTTATTTTTGAAAAAAGATTATTTCTCAAAATGAATTACTTCTCCAAATGAAAAATACATATATTTTCCAAATTTGCTATTCTACTACTGGGAAGTTAACCTAAATACATATTTACACAAGTACATAAGAATGTATGCAAAAGAATGTTCACTATAGCTTTGTATTATATAATGGAAATCCTAGAAGTTAACAAATAATAAATCATACAAATCATGTGTTCAGAATAAATATACAAAACTTAAAAAAAATACCATTCACATAGTATCATATTACAAAATTTGTACCCTTTCTTATCCACTTAGTATTTTGCCCACATTTTTCCTATTTGCATAATCAGATCTACCTTATCACTATTATATGTTGCTAATGATCTTTTTCATAGTCCTTCTCTAATTGATGATAAAAAAGACAGTCTCATGAGGAATTTTGATTTTTGATATGTAAGAAATGATCCATATAATTTATCTTCTTTATAAACTTGTCCTCACAATTCCCTCTTCTTTCAAACACCACACTGTATCAGTGTTTTATAAATCTTTTATGAAATGCCTATGATCATATCAACAAACATAGTATACCACAGAGCATAGTCCCACTAGGACCATGTGAGAAAACATGGATGGGTCAATGAGTATAGATTTCATATGCAATCTTTATGTTATCCACCAAAAAAAATCTCTTTCCCCACAGAACTTCACAGCACTCACCAAGGTACTCAAGGAGGCTACTGTGTACTAGGTTTACAGGAATTATAAAAATATGTTCTAATTACCATGTTAACATGAATAGTTCCTGCTCAATATTTTAAAATATTAGGACAATAAGAAACAAACAAATTAGAAGCCAGTAACTGACATTTGTTTGAGTCATTAAACAATGGGACACTGGAACCTATAGAAATGATGTTACATGAGTGAGCAGAGCAACACTGGGACCCTGAGTGCAGTCTGCCAAGGCTAATGCTCTTCCCTCTCTTCCTCTTGTCTCTTGCTTCTGCTGCAACTAAAGAGAAGAAGCCAGAGATAGGAGCCCTGAAATCAGGAAGATAATTCCTTCCACCATATCAAAATAGTCTCTCAAGTCTTAGGCAGAGCAGATGATCAGAAGTCTCTGCCAGAAATTCTCCATTTCATTTCAATAAGTAAGGACTTTTCCTGCCTTTCAGTTATTATAAAACTTATTTTTTGTTGTCTAAAAACAAAAACAAAAAACACCGTAAAGAGAAAAATAATAACTGTATGAGGTGGCAGGGTTGGATGTGTGGAGTAGAAATACCAGTCTCGTTCTGGAGCTACCAGAAATTTGCCAGTTAAAAGTGTACTATATAGAGGGGACCTTCAAGATGGTGGAAGAGTAAGACGTGGAGATCACTTTCCTCCCCACAAATACATCAAAAATACATCTACAGGGCTTCCCTGGTGGCGCAGTGGTTGAGAGTCCACCTGCCAATGCAGGGGACACGGGTTCGTGCCCCAGTCTGGGAAGATTCCACATGCCATGGAGGAGCTGGGCCCGTGAGCCATGGACGCTGAGCCTGCATGTCAGGAGCCTGTGCTCCACAACGGGAGAGGCCACAACAGTGAGAGGCCTGCGAACTGTAAAAAAACCTACATGTAGAACAACTCCTACACAACACCTACTGAACGCTGGCAGAAGACCTCAGACTTCCCAAAAGGGAACAGATGCCCTCAGGTGACCTACATGCAGAGGCAGACCCAAATCTAAAGCTGAACCCCAGGACCTGTGAGAACAAAGAAGAGAAAGGGAAATTTCTCCCAGAAGTCTTAGGAGCAGTGGATTAAATCTCCACAATCAACTTGATGTACCCTGCAACTCTGGAATACCTGAATAGACAAGAAATCATCCCAAAATTGAGGCAGTGGATTTGGGAGCAACTATAGACTTGGGGTTTGCTTTCTGCATCTAATTTGTTTCTGGTACTATGTTTATTTTAGTTTAGTATTTAGAGCTTATTATCATTGATAGATTTGTTTATTGATTTGGTTGCTCTCTTCTTTATATATATATATATATATATATATGTTTTTTCTTTTTTCCTTTTTCTTTTTTTGTGAGTGTGTATGTGTATGCTTCTTTGTGTGATTTTGTCTGTATAGCTTTGCTTTTATCATTTGTTCTAGGGTTCTCTCTGTCCTTTTTTTTTTTTTTAGGTATAGTTTTTAGCACTTGTTATCATTGGTGGATTTCTTTTTTGTTTTGGTTGCCCTCTACTTTCCTTCTTTTTCTTTTTTAAATCACTTTTTAAAAATTTTAATAATATTTTTATTTCAATAACTTTATTAATTTAATTAAATTTTATTTTTTAACTTTCTTTCTTTTTCTTTTTTCTTCCTTTTCTTCTGAGCCGTGTGGCTGACAGGGTCATGGTGCTACAGCCAGGTGTCATGCATGAGCCTCTGAAATGGGGGAGACAAGTTCAGGACATTGGTCCACCAGAGACCTCCCAGCCCCATGTAATATCAAACAGCAAAAGCTCTCCCAGAGATCTCCACCTCAATGCTAAGACTCAGCTCCACTCAACGACTAGCAAGCTAAAGTGCTGGACACCCTATGCCAAAAAACTAGCAAGACAGGAACACAACCCCACCCATTAGCAGAGAGGCTGCCTAAAATCATAAGGTCACAGACTACCCAAAACACACCAGGGGACATGGTCCTGCCCACCTGAAAGACAAGATCCAGCCTCATTGACCAGAACATGGGCACCAGTTCCCTACACCAGGAAGCCTACACAAACCACTGAACCAACCTCACCCACTGGGGGCAGACAAGAAAAACAACGGGAAATACGAACCTGCAGCCTGCAAAAAAGAGAACCCAAACACAGTAAGTTAAGAAAAATGAGAAGACAGAGAAACACACAGCACATGAAGGAGAAAGGTAAATACCCACCAGACCAAACAAATGGAGAGGAAATAGGCAGTCTACCTGGAAAAGAATTCAGAGTAATGATAGTAAAGATGATCCAAAATCTTGGAAATAGAATGGAGAAAATACAAGAAACGTTAAACAAGGACCTAGAAGACCTACAGAGCAAAAAACAATGATGAACAACACAATAAATGAAATTAAAAATTCTCTAGAAGGAATCAATAGAATAACTGAGGCAGAAGAACGGATAAGTGACCTGGAAGATCAATAGTGGAAATAACTACCGCATGGCAGAATAAAGAAAAAAGAATGAAAAGAATTGAGGACAGTCTCAGAGACCTCTGGGACAACATTAAATGCACCAACATTCGTATTATAGGGGTCCCAGAAGAAGAAAAGGAAAAAAAAAAGAAAAAGGGACTGAGAAAATATTTGAAGAGATTATAGTTGAAAACTTCCCTAACATGGGAAAGGAAATAGTCAATCAAGTCCAGGAAGCACAGAGAGCCCAAGGAGAAACATGCCAAGACACATATTAATCAAAATATCCAAAATTAAATACAAAGAAAAAGTATTAAAAGCAGCAGGGAAAAGCAACAAATAACATACAAGGGAATCCCCATAAGGTTAACAGCTGATCTTTCAGCAGAAACTCTTCAAGCCAGAAGGGAGAGGCAGGATATATTTAAAGTGATGAAAGGGAAAAACCTACAACCAAGATTACTCTACCCAGCAAGTATCTCATTCAGATTCGACAGAGAAATTAAAACCTTTACAGACAAGCAAAAGCTAAGAGAATTCAGCACCACCAAACCAGCTTTACAACAAATGCTAAAGGAACTTCTCTAGGCAGCAAACACAAGAGATTAAAAGACCCACAAAAACAAACCCAAAACAATTAAGAAAATGGTAACAGGAACAACATATCAGTAACTACCTTAAATGTAAATGGATTAAAGGCTCCAACCAAAAGACATAGACTGGCTGAATGGATACAAAAACAAGACCCGTACATATGCTGTCTACAAGAGACCCACTTCACACCTAGGACACAGACAGACTGAAAGTGAGGGGATGGAAAAAGATATTCCATGCAAATGGAAATCACAAGAAAGCTGGAGTAGCTATTCTCATGTCAGACAAAATAGACTTTAAAATAAAGAATATTGGGCTTCCCTCGTGGCGCAGTTGTTGAGAGTCTGCCTGCCGATGCAGGGGACACGGGTTTGTGCCCCGGTCCAGGAAGATCCCACATGCCGCGGAGCGGCTGGGCCCATGAGCCATGGCCTTTGAGCCTGTGTGTCCAGAGCCTGTGCTCCGCAACAGGAGAGGCCACAACAGTGAGAGTCCCGTGTACTGCAAAAAAAATAATAATAATAAAATAAAATAAAATAAAATAAAGACTATTACAAGAGACAAAGAAGGACACTACATAATGATCAAGGGACAAATCCAAGAGGAAGATATCACAATTGTAAATATTTATGCACCCAACATAGGAGCACCTCAGTACATAAGTCAAATGCTAACAGCCATAAAAGGGGAAATCGACAGTAACACAATCATAGTAGGGGACTTTACCAGCCCACTTTCACTAATGGAGAGATATCCAAAATGAAAATAAATAAGGAAACACAAGCTTTAAATGAGACGTTAAAGAAGATGGACATAATTGATATTTATAGGACATTTCATCCAAAAACAACAGAATACACTTTCTTCTCAAGTGCTCTTGGAACATTCTCCAAGATATATCATATCTTGGGTCACAAATCAAGCCTTGGTAAATTTAAGAAAACTGAAATTGTATCAAGTATCTTTTCTGACCACAACACTATGAGACTACATGTCAATTACAGGAATAATCTGTAAAAAATACAAATACATGGAGGCTAAACAATATACTACTAAATAACCAAGAGATCACTGAAGAAATCAAAGAGGAAATTAAAAAATACTTAGAAACAAATGACAATGAATAAACGATGATCCAAAACCTATGGGATGTAGCTAAAGCAATTCTAAGAGGGAATTTTATAGCACTACAATCCTAACTCAAGAAAGAAGAAACTTCTCAAGTAAATAACCTAACCTTACACCTAAAAAATTAGAGAAAGAAGAACAAAAAAATTCCAAAGTTAGCAGAAGGAAAGAAATCATAAAGATCAGATAAGAAATAAATGAAAAAGAAATGAAGGAAACGATAGCAAAGATCAATAAAACTAAAAGCTGGTTCTTTGAGAAGATAAACAAAATTGATAAATCATTAGCTAGACTCATCAAGAAAAAAGAGAGAAGACTCAAATGACTAGAATTAGAAGTGAAAAAGGAGAAGTAACAACTGGCACTGCAGAAATACAAAGGATCATGAGAGATTACTACAAACAACTATATGCCAATAAAAAGGACAACCTGGAAGAAATGGACAAATTCTTAGAAAAGCAGAACCTCCCAAGACTGAACCGTGAAGAAATAGAAAATATAAACAGACCAATCACAAACACTGAAATTGAAATTGTGATTAAAAATCTTCCAACAAACAAAAGCCCAGGACCAGATGGCTTCAAAGACGAATTCTATCAAACATTTAGAGAAGAGCTAACACCAATCCTTCTCAAACCCTTCTAAACTATAGTACAGGGAGGAACCCTCCCAAACTCATTTTACGAGGCCACCATCACTCGGATATCAAAACCAGACAAAGATGTCACAAAAAAGGAAAACAGACCAATATCACTGATGAACATAGATGCAAAAATACTCGACAAAATACTAGCAAACAGAATCTAACAGCACATTAAAAGCATCATACACCATGATCAAGTGGGGTTTATCCCAGGAATGCAAGGATTCTTCAATATATACAAATCTATCAATGTGATAAACCACATTAACAAACTGAAGGAGAAAAACCATGTTATCATCTCAATAAATGCAGAAAAAGCTTTCTACAAAATACAATTCAACACACATTTATGATAAAAACCCTGCAGAAAGTAGGCATAGAGGGAACTTACCTCAACATAATAAAGGCCATATATGACACACCACCAGCCAACATCGTCCTCAATGGTGAAAAACTGAAAGCATTTCCACTAAGATCAGGAGAAAGACAGTGTTGCCCACTGTTGCCACTATTACTCAAAATAGTTTTGGAAGTTTTAGCCACAGCAGTCAGAGAAAAAAAGAAATAACAGGGATCCAAATTGGAAAAGAAGAAATAAAACTCTCACTGTTTGCAGATGACATGATAATATACATAGAGATGTGTAAAGATGCCACCAGAAAATTACTAGAGCTAATCAATGAATTTGGTAAAGTTGCAGGATACAAAATTAATGCACAGAAATCTCTGGCATTCCTATACACTAATGATAAAATATCTGAAAGAGTAAATAAAGAAACACTCCCATTTACCACTAAAACAAAAAGAATAAAATACCTAGGAATAAACCTACCTAAGGAGACAAAAGATCTGTATGCAGAAAACTATAAGAACTGATGAATGAAATTAAAGATGATACAAACAGATGGAGAGTTTTACCATGTTCTTGAATTGGAAGAATCAATATTGTGAAAATGACTATACTACCGAAAGCAATCAACAGATTCAATGCAATCCCTATGAAATGAGCATTGGCATTTTTCACAGAGCTAGAACAAGAAATTTCACAATTTGTATGGAAACACAAAAGACCTATCAAAGATAGGTCAAAGCAATATTGAGAAAGAAAAACGGAGCTGAAGGAATCAGGCTCCCTGACTTCAGACTATACTACAAAGCTACAGTAATCAAGATAGTATGGTACTGGCAAAAAAACAGAAATCTAGATCAATGGAACAGGATAGAAAGCCCAGAGATAAACCCATGCACATATGGTCACCTTATCTTTGATAATGGAGGCAAGTCTATACAATGGAGAAAAGAAAGCCTCTTCAATAAGTGGTGCTGGGAAAACTGGACAGCTACATGTAAAAGAATGAAATCAGAACACTCCCTAACACCATACACAAAAATAAATTCAAAATGGATTAAAGACCTAAATATAAGACTGGACACTATAAAACTCTTAGAGGAAAACAGAGGCAGAACATTCTTTGACATAAATCACAGCAAGATTTTTCTTGACCCACCTCCTAGAGTGATGAAAATAAACAAATGGGACGTAATGAAACTTCAAAGCTTTTGCACTGCAAAGGAAACCATAAACAAGATGAAAAGACAACCCTCACAATGGGAGAAAGTATTTGCAAATGCAGCAACTTACAAGGGATTAATCTCCAAAACATACATACAGCTCATGAAACTCAATATCAAAAAAACAAACAACCCCATCAAAAACTGGGCAGGAGACCTAAATAGACATTTCTCCAAAGAAGAGATACAGGTGGCCAAGAGGCACATGAAAAATGCTCAACATCACTAATTATTAGAGAATGCAAATCAAAACTACAATGAGGTATCACCTCACACCCATCAGAGTGGCCATCATCAGAAAATCTACAAACAAGAAATGCTGGAGTGTGTGGAGAAAAGGGAACCCTCTTGCACTGTTGGTGGGAATGTAAATTGATACAGCCACTATGGAGAACAGTATGCAGGTTCCTGAAAAAACTAAAAGACCCAGCAATCCCACTACTGGGCATATATTCTGAGAAAACCATAATTCAAAAAGAGTCATGTACCACAGTGTTCACTGCAGCACTATTTATAATAGCCAGGACA
>RJWK010007999.1:18577-48611 GCA_004363435.1 Platanista minor
CAAAAAAAAAAAAAAAGGTGCTGAAGAACCTAGGGGCAGGACAGGAATAATGACCAGACATAGAGAATGGACTTGAGGACATGGGGAGGGGGAAGGGTAAGCTGGGACGAAGTGAGAGAGTGTCATGGACATATATACACTACAAAATATAAAATAGATAGCTAGTGGGAAGCAGCTGCATAGCACAGGGAGGTTAGCTTGGTGCTTTGTGACCACCTCGAGGGGTGGGATAAGGAGGGTGGGAGGGAGATGCAAGAGGGAGGAGATGTGGGGATATATGTATATGTATAGCTCATTCACTTTGTTATAAAGCAGAAACTAACAAACCATTGTAAAGCAATTATACTGAAAGAAAGATGCTAAAAAAAAAGAAACGAAATTGAGTTATTTGTAGTGAGGTGGATGGACCTAGATTCTGTCATACAGAGTGAAGTAAGTCAGAAAGAGAAAAACAAATACCATATGCCAACACATATATATGGAGTCTAAAACAACAAAAATAATGGTTCTGAAGAACCGAGGGGCAGGACAGGAATACAGATGCAGACGTAAAGAATGGACTTGAGGACATGAGTAAGGGGAAGGGTATGCTGGGACGAAGTGAGTGTGTGGCATGGACATATATACACTCCGAAATGTAAAATAGATAGCTAGTGGGAAGCAGCCACATAGCACAGGGAGATCAGCTCAGTGCTTTTTGTCCACCTAGAGGGGTGGGATAGGGAGGGTGGCAGGGAGACGCAAGAGGTAGGAGATATGGGGATATATGTATACATATATCTGATTCACTTTGTTATACAGCAGCAGCTAATAATACAACATTGTAAAGCAATTATACTCCAATAAGATGTTAAAAAAAAAGTGTACTATATAAAAAGAATCAAACTGGTTGTTGTCAGGAAAATGAAACATAGTCCTGGACCTGGATTATACCCTGTAAATGTGTCAACAGATCTCTTTAAATTGAATAAAAATAGCAATGTTGATGACTCAGAAAATATACATGTTGAAAAACAGAAGCCATGGACCTTCCTCTACACTAATATTAATTCCATTGAAACTGTAAATCAGATGAACTACTTTTAAGGGCTTTCTAGATGGCAAACACTGTACTAAGTGCTTTAAATGTATTCCATTGTAACTTTACTAACGCACAGTGAGGGAGGCATTAAATCATTATACATGTAAGTAAACAAGTTTATATAACTTGACCAAGTTTACACACCTGCTTATCTCTGTGAACTATGGCAAATAATTTTAGACTCATTAAGTATGACAACTACAATGGCTATAAATGTGTTCTTCCTCCTTTTTTTTTTTACTAAAAATGATAGTGAGTGTAAATCACCAGACATTTAAAGGAGTATGAAAAATTGCAAGGAATTTAAAGGATATTGAAATATATAAGCAGGACTTTATGAAACCTGAGGCACTGGAAGTTGGAGGCTTCATAGTGGCAGTAGTCGGCTCTGGAAAACAAAAAATGTAAACTCCTTTAATTACTTGGGATTTATTGATTCCTATTCATTTATATGAATTATGCTTTTTGTACTTATTTAGGTAAAAATTTACATGCTTTAATTTACACTGAAAAATGTTTGCTATCCATTTTACATGTAAGAATGCTAAACAAGAGAAATTTATGCATCTGTGTGATGTATATAACAGGCTAATATCCTATAAAAAGAGAAAAATCAAAACAGCAGATTTCTTTGTGAATTAGAAGTCTTGTATCTATCATGGAAATGAATCCAAGACAGATATAAGTACTAAAATTGTTTCTTTTCAATTTTTCTCTAAATTGAAATTTATTGTCAAAGAAATAAAATATTTTAAAAAAACCAAAAAGGAGAAAGACACCATTTGTACCTTTAGTACACATTGGGATCTTGGGCTCCCAAGCACTGTTTGCACCACAGACAATTGTGTTGCTGCCATGAAGGTAAAAACCTTGGTTACATTCAAAAGCAACTTGAGATTTGTAGTAAAATTTTTTTCTGAATCCTGATACCATCTTTCCATGCTCGACAACTGGATATTCACATTTGACCACTGCAAAGTGGAGAAATTCCAGAATTAATTGAAAGCTGCTTTCACAGAGGAACATAAATCTAGTGCAAAGTAATAATTTCCAGTGGGAAGAAAGAAGCAAAAGGTGAAAGGCAAGATGTTAATTGCAAAAAAAAAAAAAAAAAAAAGACTGTATTTGTTCATTTGAATTCCAGGAAAACAGATTTAGAGAAATCTAATAATGTTTTTCTACCCAAAACAGACTATTATTATACTTTATTGGCTTTTTTACATTTTTTCCCAGTAATGACAAGTTTTGAGAAAAGGTATCACTGTCAGATACAAATTCAGGGTAAGTTCAGAAGTGACTTTTGATATGCTTTATCTCTAGGATTTTTTTTTAAGGTCATGCTGACACTAATTACAGGACCTTGCTCTTTTAGAAAGACAGCATAGACTTTTTTTTTTTTTTTTTTTTGCGGTACGCGGGCCTCTCACTGCCGTGGCCTCTCCCGTTGTGGAGCACAGGCTCTGGATGCGCAGGCTCAGCGGCCATGGCTCACGGGCCCAGCCGCTCCGCGGCATGTGGGATCTTCCCAGACTGGGGCACGAACCCGCGTCCCCTGCATCGGCAGGCGGACTCTCAACCACTGCATCACCAGGGAAGCCCAGCATAGACTTTTTTGAGAAGGTAATACTTGAGCTGAAATTTAAATGTTGTAAAGAAGCAAGCCATGAAAATATGAAAAAGAAAGTTCTCAGGTGGCAACAACACACAGGAACTTGGATGTTCAAGAAATACAAAGGTCAGTGGAGTTAGGGGAGTGTTTTCCAATCATTTTGGACTGCAACCCAGAGATCAAGAAACACGTTTTAAGTTGTAAACCAGTATACAAGCACACAGGCCTGAGATAATGTTAAAAGTTAATACTTAGCCCTCACACCAGTGTTCTCTGGTGTTTCCCATTCTACTCTACTTCTTCAGAAGTAAATTACATGACAGACCCTCAAGATTGACTTCAGGATCTACTAATGGGTTTTGCAGAATTTGGAAAAAACAAAAGAAAACAAAACTGAACAAAAAAACGGTGGGCTGGGCAGTGAGTTCAAGAGAACATCTTATGAGATTAAATCTGAGCAATAGTTGAGGGCCAGATAACATATAGCTTTTTAAACCAGAAGGAGGGTTTCTCTTTTCCTGTGGATCTGAATTTCCATATCAGATATCATTTTTGTTCAGCCAGGAGAACTTATCAATTCTTGTAGTTCACGTTGGTTAATGGAAAATTCTCTTAGCTTTTGTTTATCTGAAACTGTTTTTATTTAATTGACCTTCAGTTTTGAAAGATTTGTCCTTGACAGGGAATTTTAGGATAAGTGCTTTATTTTTCTTCTGGCACATTAGCAGAAATTATTGTCTTCTTATCTCCACAGTTCCTTAAGAGAAGTCAGCTGTCATTCTTCCTTTGGGGCGAGGAAGGAAGAATGTAATATGTTCTTTTGCCCTCTCACTGGCTGCTTTTTCTTTTGTTTTTAGTTTAGTGGGGGGTTTCTTGATAAAGTTTCAAAATTTATTTATCCTGCTAGGGTCACTGAATTTCCTGGACCTCTGGGGTTGTTGTTTTAGATCAAATTCAAATAATTGTCCAGATGGACTTATTTGCAAAGCAGAAATAGAGTCACAGATGTAGAGAACAAAGTTGTGGTTATCAAGGGGGGAAGCGGTGGGTGGGATGAACTGGGAGATTGGAATTGACATATATGCACTACTATGTATAAAATAGGTCACTAATGAGAGCCTGCTGTATAGCACACGGAACTCTACTCAGTGATCTGTGGAGACCTAAATGTGAAGGAAATCTAAAAAAAGAGTGGATATACATATATGTATAACTGATTCACTTTGCTGTACAGCAGAAACTATCACAACATGGAAAAGTAAAAATACTCCAACAACAACAAAAAAACCCCGAATAATTGTCTATACTGTTCTTTCTTTCTGAAACTCCAATTACATATATGTTTACTGGTTGCTATTCTTCCACAGGTGTATAAGTTTCTCTCCTCTCTCTCATTTAATACTTCTTTTCAAATCATGTTGGGTTTGTATTGTCTTGACTTCAGGTTCACTGTTATTTTCTCTGTTGTGCTAAACTGCTGATAATTGCACTAATGACTTTCTTTAATTTAGGTTTACTAGATAATATTTACATATAGTTAAACACTTTTAAGTGTACAGGTGTATGATGTTTAATACATACAAATAATTTATGTATCACAATAAAAACATAGAATGTTTCCATAACCTCCCCAAATTTCCTCATGCTACTTTGTAATCAACCCTCCCCATACCTCTAACTGTCTTCCTCACCCAGCCTACCATTGATCAATTTTCTATCCGTACAGTGTTGCTTTTCCAGAATGTCATACTGCGATCACTTCCTCTGAGTATGGCTTATTTCACTTAGTAAAATGCATTCATTCCTGAGATTCATTTCTGTTGTTGCATGGATTAGAAGCGTACTCCCTTTTATTGCAGAGTATTATTATATTGTACTGATGTACCAAGGTTGTTCCTCTATTCACCAGTTCAAGGACATATGGGTTGCTTCCAGTGTGGGATGATTACAACTAAGCATGCTATGAATATTCTCATGCAGGCTTCTATGTGTACATGTTTTCATTTTACTTGGATTGCAGAGTTGTACATTAAGTGTATGCTTAACTGTATAAGAAATTGCCAAATTGTGTTCCAAAATGGTCATACCACTTTGCATTCTTATCAGCAATGTATCAGAGTTCCAAATACTTCATATCTGCATCAAAACATGGTATTGCTCATTTTTATTTTTAATTTCAGCCATTCTAATAGATGTTTAGTGATATCACATTGTGTCATTAAATTACATTTCTGTTATTACTAATGATATTGGTCAACTTTTCATGTACTTTTTGGCATCTGCATATCTTCTTTGGTGAAACAAGTCTATATCAGATATGTTGCCCCTTTTTTTGTAAATTGGGTTGTTTTCTTCTTATTGTGTTTTGAGAGTTCTTTATATATCATAGGTAGAAATCCATTCAGAAATGTCCTTGGCAAATATTTTCTCCCAGTCTATGGCTCGCTCTTCTTTCTTAAAACAGTTTGTGAGCAGAAGTTCTTAGTTTTTAAGAAGTCTAGTTATTTTTTTTTTCTTTAAAGGATAATGCTTGTAAGGTTTTTGAAGAAATCTTTGCTAAGTCACAAATATTTTCTATGTCTTCTAGTAAGTCTTATAGTTTGGGTTTTATATTTAAAGCTATGATCAAGCAACTTTTCCAATCACAATGGTACAAAGCTACAAATCAACTACTAGAAGAAAACTGGAAAAAAACCAACACATGGAGACTAAACAGCATGCTACTAAACAATCAGTGGGTCAATGAAAAAACAAAAGGAAATAAAAAATATCTTAATACTAAGGAAAATGGAAACAGTGCATTCCAAATCTATGCAATGCAGGAAAAACCATTCTAAGAGATAAGTTTATAGCAACACAGGCCTACCGCAAGAACAAGAAAAATCTCAAGTAAACAATCTAAACCTACACCTATAGAAAAAAAAAAGAAAAAGAACAAAAACCCCCCGAAAGTTTGTAGAAGAAAATAATAAAGAACAAAGTTGAACTAAATGAAATTGACAGTAAAAACAATAGAAAAGAACAATGAAACTAAGAGCTGATTCTTTGAAAAGATTAAAAAAAAATTGACAAACCTATAGCCACACTCATCAGGAAAGAAAAGAAAGTATCCAAATAAATAAAATCCGAAATAATAGAGAAGTTACAACCAATACCACAGAAATACAAAGGATCATAAGAGAATACTATGAACAATTATACACCTAAAATTGGAAAACCTGGAAGAAATGGATAAATTCCTAGAAAATACAATCTCCTAATACTGAGTCAAGAAGAAATAGAAAATCTGAATAGACCAATTACCAGTAATGAAATTGAATCAGTAATCAAATAACTCCCAACAAACAAAATCCAGGACCACACGGGTTCACAGGTGAATTTTACCAAACATTTAAAGAACAGTTAACTTTTGCTTCAAAAGACACTATATAGGAATGAATAAAATGAGCCATAGACTGGGAGAAAATAGAGCTACCATATGACCCAGAAATTTTACCTCTGGGTATTAAACCAAAGAAAAAAAAACACTAATTCAAAAAGATTTATGCAGCCCTTTTTTCATTACAGCAGTTTTTACAATAGTTAAGATATGGAAGCAACCTAAGTGTCTACTGATAGAATAATGGATAAAGAAGTTGTGGTATATATACAATGGAATATTACCGAGACATAAAAAGAATGAAATCTTGCTATTTGAGATAACATTGATGGACCTAGAGGGTATTATGCAAAGTAAAATAAATCCGTCAGAGAAACACAAATACCATATGATTTCACTTATATGTGGGATCTACAAAACAAAACAAATGAACTATTAAAACAAAACAGAAACAGATTCATGGATACAGAGAAGAAACTGGTGATTGGCAGAGAAGAGGTGGCTGGGAGGATGGGCAAAATAAGTGAAGTGGATTAAAAGGCACAAACTTCTAGTTATAAAATAAATAAGTCATGAAGTTACGATATACAGAATAGAGAATATAGTTAATAATTCTGTAATAACTTTAAATGGTGACAAACAGGAACTAGACATCACGGTGATCATCTTTTTATGTATGTAAATGCTGAATCACTATATTGTACATCTGTCTGGTTTTGGCATCAGAGCAATGCTGTCCTCATGAAATGAGTTGAGAAGTATTCCCTCCTCTTGTGTTTTCTTAAGGCTTGGTATAGATCTGCTATTATTTCTTCCTTAAATATTTGGTAGAATTCCCCATTGAGGATATGGGGTCTGCAGTACTCTTTGTGAGAAGGATTAATTTGTCAAATTTATAGGCATAGAGTGGTTCACTTTATTCCCTCATTATCTTTCAAATGTCCGCAGGATATTTCGTGATGTCCCCTTTCTCACTCTCTGTATTGGTAATTTGTATCTTCTTTTTTCCTGTCAGACTGTCTACAGGTTTATCTATTTTATCAATTTTCTCAAGAACCACATGCTGATTTCTTTGATTATCTCTGTTTGTTTTCTCTTTTCAGTTTCATTTATTGCTAACTTTATTTCCTTGTGTTTTCTTGTTTTGGGTTTAATTTGCTCTTCTTTTTTAGTTTCTTATGGTAGAAGCTTAGATGATTGAGTTGAGACTTTTCTGTTCTCCTAACATAAGTATCTCATACTATAAATATCCTTCTGAGCAATACTTTTTCAATATCTCACAACTTTTGATATATTGATATGCTGTTTTTTCATTTTTATTCAGTTCAAAACACTTTCTAATTTCCCTTGTGACTGCTTCTTTGACTCATGTGTTACTTAGAAGTGTCTTTCATAGTTTTCAAATATTTGGGGATTTTACATATACCTTGTTTTGATTTCTATGAATACATTCATTCCATTGTGATCAGGTAATATACTGGTAATAGTTTCAGTTTTTTGGAAATGTGTTAAAAATTATTGCCTAAAATATGATATTAGAGAATGTCCCATGTACACTTGAAAAGAATAAATATTTTGCTATTATTCAGTGGATCCTTCTTGAAGAGTCACATCCCCTCCAGTGTCTCCCTGCTTTTGGTCACTCTGTAGTCATTAAACATTATTATTTAAATAAGTTTTGGCCATAGTTTAACAATCTTATTGGTGAGAGGGTTAGTCTTTTACCATTTCCTGCAGCCAGAACTCTCAGATGTCTTGTAATACAAGTAAAACTTTCTTATTTTGTAAGCCAGTGTGTGTTGAGTTTTCTGATGCTTACAAACAAGCAAACAAATAAACAGTCCTAACTCATGCATATACACAGTAGTTCATGATGTATAAATTGGAATGCCAAGGACATGTGGACTGATGTATGGGGACCTGTACAACTAGAGCTATCTATTAATTTGATTTGACCAATATTAAATTAATTAGAAGTCAGTTTAGCAGGAGGAGCAAGTGCATATGGCTGTTTTGTTTACTTGTAGGTAAAAGTATTTATGAAGTATTTCCACAGTATTTATAAATACAGGAGGAAGTAAATGGAAATATTATTACCTTTACACTGAGGAGAGTCACTACTCCATCTGTCACTATCAACACAAACAAGCACACTCTCTCCAATAAGTGAATATTCATCTGGTCCATCTGAAGGATTACAACGATAAGTTACTATTTCATTATATTCATATTCATCCTTGTAATTGGTGATTCTTCCATTTGTTATGTTTCTAGGTGTTGCACACAAAATCCCTTAAAAAAGGGGAGAAAAGGACATGAAGCAAAGGTAAAAGATTAGGACAGCATTAGCAAAGTCCTATGAACTGCCTTCAAAGAATTCATTAACATATGATTAATATAAGCTAGTTGTGAATCCAACATCCATTTAGAAGAAAGTCTCTATGTGAAAATGTATTATCCCAAATTCAAACCATTAATGTAGAAATTAACTTTTAGAATAAAACTTATTTTCTGAAATATCTATATAAGATATGAAATACATATATTTATCTGCTAAGTTTTGTTCTCATCATCATGATAGAGGCTGACAATTTAATTCTAAAATACACTTGTGATTAAAAATATAACTCAGTGCTAGTTGAGAAATGCTTTATGATTTATAAATATCTCCATTCACAAATTGGTTGTTCACATTAATACTGAGTATTACTGTCATTTTTCACTTTTATCCTTATGAGCATACAGTGAAATTTTCCAGAGGCTTCAAATGGTGTGATTTTGCAACTGACTGAATCCAAAACTCTTCCTTTAAGTCAGATATTAAAGTAATTTGCAAAAGTGTAAAACAATGCCACTATTCTCACTATCTGTTTTGGAAACTTTTGATTTTTCATAAAAATATGTTGCATATATTAACATGTATTGAAGTTACTCTTCTTAAAAATGAATTAATAATTATTTTTAAAACTTTTCTGTTTTAATTCCAATATAATAAATATTAAGACATAACCCATATAAAGAGAAGTTCTTCGGTGTCTATGTTAATTTAAAAGCATAAAGGGGGGTCTTCCCTCGTGGCGCAGTGGTTGAGAGTCTGCCTGCCGATGCAGGGGACGTGGGTTCGTGCCCCGGTCCGGGAAGATCCCACATGCCGCGGAGCGGCTGGGCCGGTGAGCCATGGCCGCTGAACCTGCGCGTCTGGAGCCTGTGCTCCGCAACGGGAGAGGCCACAACGGTGAGAGGCCCTCATACAGTGAAAAAAAAAAAAAAGCATAAAGGGGTCCCCAGGCCACAAAGTTTGAGAACTGCTACTCTGTGTTCTAAAGAGAGAATATACTTACTTTCACATAATGGGGGATTATCACCCCATATCACATTATTTCCAGAAATTTCACAATATAGAATTCTTGATCCAATCATGTAAAAACTAAATGAGAAAAGAAAAGTTATTATGTTCTTTAGCAACTGCAAGATGTGCATAATAATGAAAAAAAATTATATGGTTGTTTTTCTGCACTATAGTAATTTGAGAGAGAAGCTTCTTAAAATATAATGGATGTGCTAAATCTGCAACACAATCAAATAAAGAGTTTCTGCATGTGGACATACATTGGCCTACAGCAAAATGTCTAAATTACTATCATGCCTGTCAGTGTAACCCCTTTGCTGTCTCTGGCAAATGTATCACATGTTCACTTCTACACTTTTGCTCACACCATTCTCCTCAGTAAGGACTGAGAAGAGAGATCAGGCCCTAGAGCTTGTGACTGCTTCTTTGACTCATGGGTTACTTAGAAGTGTCTTTCATAGTTTTCAAGTATTTGGGGATTTTACATATACCTTGTTTTGATTTCTATGAATACATTCATTCCGTTGTGATCAGGTAATATACTGGTAATAGTTTCAGTTTTTGGGAAATGTGTTAAAAATTATTGCCTAATATGATTTTAGAGAATGTCCCGTGTACACTTGAAAAGAATAAATATTTTGCTATTATTCAGTAGATCCTTCTTAAAGAGTCACATCTCCTACAGTGTCTCCCTGCTTTTTCCTGGCTTCAAGTTCCAGCTCTAAGACTGACTTCTTATTTGAGCTTGGGCAATCCCCTTAAGCAAGTTTCTTTTGCTCAGTTTCCTCATCTATGAAAAGGGGGATAATAGGGGATAATCCCTCATGGGATTGTTTTGAGGACTGGATGAGTTAGCAGCTGGCAGAAGGTACTAGGTAAGTTGTAACTCTTAGTAATATTCTAGGTACTAGGTAAGTTGTAACTCTTATTAATATTCTTCGGATCAAAACACAGGCATATCTCATTTTACTGCTCTTCACTTTTTTGAGTTTTTAACAAATTGAAGGTGTATGTCAACCTTGAATCAAGCAAGTCTATTTGTGTTATTTTTCCAACAGTGTTTGCTCACTTTGTATCTCTTGTCACATTTTGGCAACTATCACATATTTCAACTTTATTACTATTATTATATTTGTTATAGTCATCTGTGATCAATGATTTTTAATGTTACTACTGTGACTCGCTGAAGGTTCAGATTATGGTTAACATTTTATGGCAATATGGTATTTTAAAATTAATGTATGTACACTTTTTAGACATAATTCTATTGTGTACTTAGTAGACTATGGTATAGTGTAAACATATTTAAAAAATTCATTTGATTTGATTTATTAAAGTGGTCTGGAACTGAACCTGCAGTATCTCCAAGGTATGCCTATACCTTCCTAGGAGTAGCTCAGGAATACTCCTACTTGATGAAATCTTCTCTGATGATTTAAATTCACAATACAATCTCCTCCTTCTGAACTCTCATTGTAATGATTGTGAGTGACTCTATCTATTTGATATTTCTTCTCATTTACTATTTTGCTTTGATGCCTCTCTTGTATTTCTCAAGAAGGATACAACTTCTTTAAGAAGAGTCTATGTCTTGAACTTTTGGTATCCCTCAAAATACCTAGCAGGCTCTCTCTATATAAATATTCACTGAATGTTCCATTATTTTTAATTGCTCAAGTTAAAAAATACTGTACCTGCTTCCAGCTGACTTTTCCCCCAAGGCTCACTCATTGATTCTAGATTATAATGTGTGTTTCTGGGATGATGGCAAGTTAAGAGGCACCAGGAATCTGTCTCCCCACCTTGACAACAATTGCACTGGTAGAATCTGCCTGATGTCACTATTTTGGAACTCTGGGTTCTGTTGATGATTTGCAAGTTCCAGGTGAAGACTTGAACAGGCTAAATTGACTTATTATGGTCAACTTCTGTTCTTAGCACAGTGGCAGCTATCCATCCTCATTCACAGCAGTATGGCAAGGATCTGTGAATGTGTTCCCAGAGCAGCCTACAAGTAGCCTGTGGGAGCCTGGGTGGTCAAAAAGGACACTGTTCTCCAAATATGAAGATCTGTGTTCTTATCACTGATTGCTGCTTCTGATCACAGAATCAGTCGAAGAGGTGGCAAGCCGTTGTTGTCACACCTACCCTCACTCTTGCAAGCCCCTTCCACCCTGGCTGAAATAACTTTCAGGGGACTTAAATATCCAGTGTGTTTTGTTCCTTACTTCATTTTTTTGCTTTTTCCCCTTTCAGAAACCAGATATTAAACACTAGAACATTCAAAAGCAACTGCAAATTCAGGAGAAATCAGAAAGTGGTTGTACATGCCCAGGGAAAGGCTCAGAAAAAGACCTGAGATAATCTTCAGTTTATATATCAGGCTGATCTTCAACACAGAGACACCATACAACAATAAAAAGTAACATAAAAGAGCAAGCTCTAGGGAAGTGGGGAAATCTAATTTCCAGGGTTATCAAATTATTAGATTCAAATGTTCAGTTCAGTAAAAAAAAAAAGTCACAAGGCATACAAAGAAACAGGAGAGTATGGGCCATTCAAAGGAAGAAATAAATCAACAGAAATTGTCCTTGAAAGAGAACTGATGGCAGATGTACTAGACAAAGACTTTAAAATAACTGTCTCATGAAGGCACTCTTAGTGGTAAGTCGATGAATGTCCATTCTGCTGCCTGATCTTTTTTCAGTGAGGTGGCTGAGTGGCAGACATAGAGATGCAGATCTTTATGAAGACCCTGCAAGCAAGAACATCACTCTCAAGGTCAGGCCCAGTGTCACAACTGAAAACCTCAAAGCTAAAATCCAAGACAAGGAGGACATCTTGCTTCCCCAACATCATTGAATTTTTGCAGGCAAATAGCTGGGGGATGACCATACTCTCTCAGACTACAATATCCAGAAAGAATCCACCTTGCACTTGGTGCTTTGCCTGTGGGGTGGCATCATTGAGCCTTCCCTCCAACAAGCTTGCCCCAAAATACATTGCTACAAACTGATCTGCCACAAAAGTTATGTTCACCTGCGTCTCCATGCTGCCAACTGCCACAAGAAGAAATGGGGCCATACCAACAAGCTGTGCCTCCAGAAAAGGTCAAATAATGCCTCTCCACTGGCTCCTCCTTTGCCTGCAGGGAGGCTTCCTGCCTAAGCCCCATGGGCCTTGGGCCTCAATAAAATTTGAAAGAAAAAATGACTGCCTTAAAAATGTTTAAAGAAGTAAAGGAAGAAATCTAGAAAGTCAAGAAAACATGTGTAAAACATGGAAATCTCAATTAGGAGACAGAAAACCTAGAAAAAACCTAAAGGAAATTCTGGAGTTGAAAAGTACAATAATGGAAATTAAAAATTCACTGGAGGAAATAAAGGCACATTTGAGCAGAAAGAAGAAAGAATCAGAGAACTTGAATACAGGACAATGGAAATTATTGACTCTGAGGAACAGAAAGAAAAAAGAAGAAAAATGAATAGAGCCTATGGGATCTGTGGGACACCAACAGGCATACCAACATATACACTGTGGGACTCTCAGAAGGAGAAGATATAGAGAAAAGAGCAAAGAGAATATTTGAAAAAATAATGGCTGAAAACTACCAAATTTCATGAAAGATGTGAAATAAATAAGCCAAAAGCTCAATGAACTCTAAGATGAACTCAAAAAGACCCACACTAAGACACATAATAATCAAACTTTCAAAAGACAACGAGAGAATACTGAAAGCCACGAGAGAGAGAGAGAAAATCATCACATACAGGGGATCCTAAATAAGATTATGAGATTTCTCATTAGGAACTCAGAGTCCCCAAGACAGTGGGCAGATATGCTCAAAGTGCTAAAAGAAAAAAAAACCTATCAAACAAAATCCTCTATCCAGCAATACTGTGCTTCAAAAGTGAGGGAGAATTTAGTACCTTTTCAGAAATAAAAGCCAAGTGAGTTTGTGACCACTAGACCTCAACTGCAAGAAATACTCAGAGGAGTCCTGCGAGGTGAAATAAAAGGACACTAGACAGTAACTCAACTCTGTGTGGAAAAATAAAGATCTCACTAAAAGTAAATGTGTGGACAATTATGAAAGCTAGCATTGCTTTAAAGGTGGTTTGCAGCTACAGTGTTTGTAGTTAATTTGGTATAAGTTCAAATTGGAGTTTTATAACTGTAGGATGTTAAATGTAATCCCCGTGGTAACCACAAACAAAATAGCTACAGAATGTAATGATACAAAAGGAAATGATACAGGAATTTATACATATCACTATAAAAATCAATTAAACACAAAAGAAAACAGTAATACAGGAAATGAGGGGGAAAAAAGCTATAAGGCATAGAGAAAACAAATGGCACAATGACAGAAATAAGTACCTCCTGTCAGTAGTTATATTAATTGTAAATGGATTAAACTCTTAATCAAAAGACAGAAATTGACAGAATGAATAAAAACACATGATCCCACTATATACTGTCTACAAGAGACTGACATGACATCCACAGACACAAGTGGGTTGAAAGTGAAAGGGTGGAAAAAGATACTCCATGCTAATAGTAACCAAAAGAGAGCAGGAATGACTATACTAATTCAGACAAAATAGACTTTAAACCAGAAGCGTACAAGAGACAAAGAAGGACATTATATTTTAAAAAGGGTTAAGTACTGGAAAAAGATATAACAATTATAAACAGTTATGCATCTAATGAGAGGCCACCTGAATACATGAAGAAAAAATGACAGAATTGAAGAGAAAAACACACATTTCTACATAGTAGGCATTTCTACAATAATAGTTGGAAATTTCAATACCCCACTCATCATAATGGGTTGAACAACTAGACAGAAGATAAGTAAGGAAGTAGAGGACTCCAACAATACAATACCAACTAGATCTCACAGATATATACAGAGCATTCTACCTAACAACAACAGAATACAGTCTACTCAAGTGCACATGGGACATTTTCCAGGTGAGACCATATGTTAAGTCACAGATGAAAAACATAAATTAATATTCTTCATAACATAATGACATAATAAATAATACATAATTATTATGTATTAATATGCTAGGTTAATTAATTATGTCAGTCTAAAAATTAAATATTAATTAATCAATAGATTTTAAAAGAGAGATATACAAAGTATATTCTTTGACCACAACAGGACAAACTTAAAAATCAAAATCAAAAGGGAAATTGGAAAATTCTCAAAAGAGTGAAAATTAAACTTGAAAATTAAATTGCTTTTAAGCAACCAATGAGTCAAAGAAGAAATCAAAATGGCACTTAGAAAACATTTTGACATGAATGGAAATGAAAATATAACATACCAAAACTTATGGAATTCAGCAAAAGCAGTGCTGAGGGGGAACTTTAAAGCCATAGATGCTTACAATAAAAAATGAAAAACATTACACACTCTGAAACCCAAGCCAGAGGCAGTAATTTGAAAGGACCCTGGGTCAGACCCACTCGTTGATCTTGGAGAGCCTCCCAAAGAGGAAGGAGGCAACTGGCCTTCTCCTTGGAACACAGAGACTAGTGACAGTCATTTGGGAAGTCATTCTACCATGAGGACAGTGGTGCTTGCAAAACTGCCATTTTGGGAATGTCTCCCTAGCTTATTAGGGTTGGGGGCTTATCCACTCACCAGTTAGCTGGCATCAGCCCTAGGATGCACTGGGCTGAGGAGCCAGACATCCTGGGACCTAGTCTTGCCCACTAGCAGGTCGATACCAGCCCTAGGACACCCTGGGCCATGCAGATAGCTGCACCAAGATGCAGCCCCACCCATTAGTGGGCCATCATTCTCTGCATGAGGCATGGCCTGGCAGCCAACCAGCCTTGGAGCCAGCACTGCCTATCAGTGTTCCCCAGTAGTTGACCCTGCCACAACAAAAGAGCCTATGCAACTCACATAAGGGACAACACTAGAGCATATAGGTATAGTAAACAGAGGGGAATATGTTGCTGGGCCATGTAGGACATTTCCTATATAAGACCATTTCTCCAAAATTGAGAAACATAACTGAACTACCTAGTATATAGAAATAAACACAGAGAATTAGGTAAATAGAAATCAAAAGAAAGCCAGGATACAAATACTTATATCAGACAAAATAATTTAAAACAAAGACTGCTACAGGAGGCAAAGAAGTACACTACATAAAGATCAAGGGATCAGTCCAAGAAGAAGATATAGCAATTTTAAATATATATGAACCCAATATATGACCACCTAAATATATAAGGAAAATTTAATGGATATAAAGGGAGAAATTGACAACAACACAATAATAGTAGGGGACTTTAACACCTCACTTACATCAATGAACAGATCATGCAGACAGGAAATCAATAAGGAAACACTGGCTTTAAATGATACATTGGATCGGATGGACATAATAGATACGTATGGAACATTACACCCAAAGCAGAAGAATGTATTATACATTTTTTTCAAAGGCACATGGAACTTTCTCCGAGATAGATCACATTCTAGGCCACAAAACAAGCCTTGGTAAATTTAAGAAAACTGAAGTATTATCAAGCATGTTTTCTGACCATAAAGACATGAGACTAGAAGTCAAGTGTTAACAGTAACATGTGAAGGTTAAATGTCATGCTACTAAATAACCAGTGGATCACTGATGTAATCAAAGAAGAATTAAAAAAAAAAACACTGCAGACAAATGAAAATGAAAACACAATGATCCAAAAGCTATGGGATTCAGCAAAAGCAGTTCTAAGAGGGTAGTTTATAACAATACAAACTTACCTCAGGAAACAAGAAAAATCTCTATTAAACAACCTAAACTTACACCTAAAGGAAGTAGGAAAAGAAGAAAAAACAAAACCCAAAGCTAGTAGAAGGAAAGAAATCATAAAGATCAAGGCAGAAGTAAATGAAATGGAGACAAAAAAATTAGAAAATATCAGTGAAATGAAGACCTGATACTTTGAAAGATAAACATGTTATAAACAGACTCATCAAGGAAAAAAGAGGACCTAAATCAATAAAATCAGAAATCAAAATGAAGAGCATACAACCAATACCACAGAAACACAAAAGATCATAAAAGTTTACTATGAACAACTATATGGCAATAAAATGAACAACCCAGAAGAAATGCACAAATTCCTAAAAATGCACAATCTCCTAAGACTGAACAAGGAAGAAATAGAAAATATTAACTGACCAATTACCAATAATGAAATTAAATCACTAATAAAAAAACTCTCGACAAACTAAAGTCACACAGGTGAGTTCTAGCAAACATTTAGAGAAGAGTTGATACCTATCTTTCTCAAAATACATTGTACAGCACAGGGAATATTGCCAATATTTTATGATAACTATAAATGGATTATAATCTATAAAAGTTTTGAATCACTATGTTGTACACCTGAAACTAATATAATATTGTAAATCAGCTATACCTCATTAAAAATGTTAACACCTATCCTTCTCAAACTATTTCAAAAAATATAAATGGGAGGAACACTTTCAAATGCATTCTAAAAGGCCAGGATCACCCTGATACTAAAACTAGACAAAGACACCACAACAAAGGAAAATTATAGACCAATATCCTTGATGAACACAGCTGCAAAAATGCTTAATAAAATATTAGCAAACAAATTCAAAACTACTTTAAAAGGATCATACACCATGATCAAGTGGGATTTATCTCAGGGATGTATGGATTGTTCTATATCATCAATCAGTGTGATGATATAACACATTAACACATTGAAGAATACAAATCATAGATTATCTCGCAGATGCAGAAAGCTTTTTAGCAAATTTAACATCCATTTATGATAAAAAAAGCTCTCAACATAGTGCATACAGAGGGAACATACCTCAATATAATATGGGCCATATATGACAAGCCCACAAATAACATACTCAGTGGTAACAAGCAGAATGCATTTCCTCTAAGATCAGGAAGAGGACAAGGATGCCCACTCTCACCACTTTTATTCAACATGGTATTGGAAGTCCTAGCCACAGGCATCAAAAAAGAAAAATACATGATAGGAATCCAAATTGGAAAGGAGGAAGTAAAACTGTTACTGTCTGCTGATGATTTGCTACTATATACAGAAAATCCTAAAGATGCCAACAAAAACTATTAGAACTAAATAATTAAGTAAAGTTGAAGGATAAAAAGTTAATGTACAGAAATCTGTTGTGTTTCTATACACTAAAAACAAACTAGCAGTCAGATAAATTAATAAAACAATCCTATTTGTAACTGCATCAAAAGAATAAAGTACCTAGGAATAAACTTAACCAAGGAGGTAAAAGACCTCTACTTGGAAAACTGTAAGACACAATGAAAGAAATTGAAGATGACAGAAGAAAATGGAAAGATATACCATGCTCATGGATTGGAAGAGTTAATATTGTTAAAACGACCATATTCCCCAAGACAATCTTCAGGTTCAATGCAATCCCTATCAAAATACCAATGGCATTTTTCTTTTTTGCAGTATGCGGGCCTCTCCCATCGCGGAGCACAGGCTCCAGATGTGCAGGCTCAGCGGCCATGGCTCATGGGCCCAGATGCTCTGCGGCATGTGGGATCTTCCCGGACCAGGGCATGAACCCGCGTCCCCTACATCAGCAGGCGGACTCTCAACCACTGTGCCACCAGGGAAGCCCCCAATGGCATTTTTCACAGAACTAGAACAAATAATTCTAAAATTTGTATGGAAACACAATAGACCCCATATAACCAAACAATCTTGAGGAACAACAAAGCTGGAGTTATCACATCCCCTTATTTCAAAGTGTACTACAAAGCTATGATAACCAAAACAATGTGATACATAAACAGACACATGGATCAGTGAAACAGAATAGATTGACCAGAAATATACCCATGCTTATATGGTCAATAAATCTATGGCAAAGAAGACAAGAATATGCAATGGGGGAAAGACAGTCTCTTGAATAAATGGTGTTGGGAAAATGGATACATGCAAAAGAAACAAACTAGACTACTTTCTCAAGCCACATACAAAAATAAAGTAAAAATGGATTAAAGACTTAAATGTAGGACCTGAAACCATAAAACTTCTAGAAGAAAGCATAGCTAGTATGCTCTTTGATATCAGTCTTAAAAATATTTTTTCAGATCTGTCCCCTCTGTAAGGGAAACAAAAACAAAAAATAAACAAATGGAACTACATCAAACTAAACACTTTTCACACAGCAAAGAAAACTATCAACAAAATGAAATGTGAGAAGATATTTGCAAATGATATATCTGATAGAATGTTAATACTCAAAATACACAAAGAACTCATACAATTCAAAATTTAAAAAAAATTTTAAAATGGGCAGAGGACTTGAACAGACATTTTTCCAAGGAAGACATACAGGTGGGCACTAGACATATAAAAAGATGCTTAACATCTAATCATCAAGGAAATGCAAATCAAAAGCACAATGAGTAATCACCCCACACTTATCAGAATGGCTGTGATCAAAAAACAACAAATAACAAGTGTTGGTGAGGAAGTGGAGAAAAAGGAACATCATGTAAATTGGTATAGCCACTTTGGAAAACAGTGTGGAGGCTCCTCAAGAAGATAAAAATATAACTACCATATGATCCATCAATTCCACTTCTGAGTATTTTTATGAAGACAAGAAAACCATTAATTTGAAAAAGTATATGCACCCCTACGTTCATTGCAGCATTATTGAAAATAGCCAAGATATGGTAGCAAATTATCTGCCCTTAAATAGAATGACTAGATTAAATATATACATATAATTCATATATGAATTTCATATATGAATTTCATGTATATATGAATTCATGTATATATGAAGTTTTAAATTGTCAAATTAGATGTATGTATGTATACACACACACACACACACACACACACACACACTCACACACACACACACACAAAATGGAATAGAATTTAGCCAAGAAAACAGGGAAATCATGCTATTAGCAACAACGTGGATGGGCCTAGAGAGTATTATGCTAAATGAGATAAGTCAGACAGAGAAATACAAATATTGCATGATTTCACCTACATGTGCAATTTAAACGTAAAGCAAATGAAGAAACATAACAAAACAGAAACAGACACTAGTTACAGAGAACAAAATGTGGTTGCCAGAGGGAGGAGAAGTGAAATAGATAAAGGAGATTAAGAGATAGAAACCTCCAGTTACAAAAGAAATGTTACACGGATGAAATGTACAGCATGGAGAAAATAGTCAATAAATTGTAATAACTTTGTATGGTGACGATGGTAACTAGACTTATCATGGTAATCATCTTGAAATGTATGGGAATATCAAATCCCTATGTGATGCACTTAGAACTAATTTAGTTTGTAGGTAAATTATTCTTCAATTAGAAGTTAGAAGAGAGCTCTAAAATAAACAACCTAATGTTACAACTTAAGGATCTAGAGAAAGAAGAACTAAACCCAAAACTAGCAGAAGGAAGTAAATAATAAAAATTAAAGCAGAGGTAAAAAATAGAGAAGAGAAATTTGTAGAGAACATCAATGAAACCAAAAGTTCGTTTTCAAAAAGAGCAAGAGCAAGGGAGGGGGTGAGGTGAATTGCTATGTATAAAACAGATAACTAGTGAGGACCTACTGTATAGCACAGCGAACTTTTCTCAATGCTCTATGGTGACCTAAATGGGAAGGAAATGCAAAAAAGAGGGGATATATGTATATGTATAGCTGATTCACTTTGCTGTATAGCAGAAACTAACACAACATTGTGAAGCAACTATACTCCAATAAAAATTAATTTAAAAAGAAAGGAGCAAGAAAATTAACAAACCCTTAGCTAGATGGACTAAGAAAAAAGAATGATCCAAATTACTAAAATCAGAAATGAAAGTGGGGACATTATCACTTAGTTCTACAGGAAAAAGAATATTATGAGAGTTCTATGAATAATTTTATGCCAACAAATGGATAGCCTAGATATAATGGACAAATTCCTATAAACACAAAACCTACCAAGACTTAATTATAAAAAAATAGAATATCTGAATCGACTATGACTACTAAGGAGATTGAATCAGTAGTCAAAAATCTCCCAGTAAAGGAGAGACCTAGACCTGATGTTTTCACTTGTTAATTCTGCCAAACATTTAAAAGAGAAGTAATACCAATTCTTCTCAACCTTTTCCAAAAAACTGAAGAGGAAGTCTTCTGAACTTACTCTATGAGACCAGTGTAACCATGACACCAAAGCTAGATAAAGACATTACAAGAAAGGAAGCTACAGAACAATATCCTTTATAAACATTGATGCAAAAATCCTCAACATTATACTAGCAAACAATTCATCAGCATATAAAAAGGATTGAAAACCATGACCAAATGGAAATTATTCCTAGAATGCTAGGATGGCTGAACACATGAAAATCAATCAATATAATATGCCACATCAACAGAAGGAAGGGAAAAAAGCCACATGATCATCTCAATTGGAGAAGAAAAAGCATTTGACAAAATTCAACATCTTTCATGATAAAAAATACTCAACAAACAAGAAGCGGATGGAATCTGCCTCAGGATAATAAATGCCATATATGAAAAACACAATGCAAATATCATACTCAGTGGTGAAAATATGAAAGATTTTCCTCTAAGATGAGAAAAGGCAAGGAGGCTCACTTTTACCATTTTAATTCAATATAGTACTGGAAGTTCTAGGCAGAGCAATTAAGCAAGAAAAAGAAATAAAAGGCATCCAATCTGGAAAGAAAGAAGTAAACTTATCCCTGTTTGCAGATGATATGATTGTATATGTATAACACCCTAAAGTTTCCACACATACACAAAAATATTAGAACTATTAAATGAATTCATCAAAATATGATTAAAGTTAATATTAAGAAAACCTATTGCATTTCCACAGTGTATTATATTTACCCTCTAAATTCATATTTTAAAATAAATGCCCAGTATCCCCAATATATACTATTAAAGGAGCTCTGTAGAACAAAAGTTATTATTAAAGGCTCAGTACCTCTTTTTGAGATGCTTCACTCCCTTGTAGCAGTCTTAAAAATAAGTTTTTCCAACTAAAAGATCATGATCAACATTATCGTCCAGGTTAGGCAGATCAATATGGATCTTGTAAAACTACAGATTATCTCAATATGAGTATCTTTGTTTGACAATTCTACCTCCTATTTCCATAAGCCTTACTTAAACTCTGAGAACTGACAATTTTAAATAGGGTACTCTTTATTTTCAAGAATAAAGTTACCATGGTTACTACATCTTAAATACATACAATAGGCTTATTATTACATATAGTAAGTTATACAGTTTTTGCTTCAACTTAAACTTCTTTCTAATTACACATCTTTTAAGTCTTCATAAAAACAATAGTTGCTTGGCTACAAGTACAACTTGTCACATAGAAAGCAAAATGAAATCAAATTTATAGGAATGCTTAAGAAGAGGAGCAAAACAAAAATGGAATTAGTAACATTTAACCTTATTTCCTCTAAGGAGCATCTTACTTACCCCTCATTACAAACATAGTGAGCTTGTGAACCAAACATAGTACTTCCATTTACATAGTTAACTTGGCCATTTACAGGATCTCCTAGATTAGGACACAATTTTCCTAAAAGAAAATATTCAAATATGTTGGTTTATACCAATTTCAAAAATAGATTTAAATCAAATTCAAAATTCGACATTGCTTGTTAGAATTCATGGGAATCTTATTGTTCATTTGTTATTTCTTCCTTATTATATGGCCAAATATGATTCATATTTATCCAGGCAACCAATTGCCAAGAAAAAGATTCCTTGGGGATTTCTCAAAGCCTGAAAAAATGCATTGCAATCTAAAACCTATATTCACATGAGAAAACCATCATTGCACTAGCGGAATATGCATGCTAAACTGTGTGAAAATTTCCAGAGACATAAAACAATTTTTTTTTGTTTACTTACTTGTACAGGCCTCCTGGAGAGGTGACCATGTATTATCATCCTGACAAACAGCAGAGGTGGAAAGACGAGGAGCCATGGGCTGGAAACCTAGGCGACATTTATAGTGTATAGTTTCCCCAGGGCTGTAATTGGATTCTGGGGCACCCTGGAGCCTCATAGTTTCAAATCTCGGTGGATCACCACAGGCATCTAAGTAGGAGAGAATAAGAACATGAAAATAAAGTACTTTATCTCCTTCATCAGCCAGGGACTGTGGCCTGACATCAGGTAAGTAATACGGAATAAATAGATTCTTGGCAAGATTTTAAATGACTGTCCCATGCTTTTACCCAAGTGGTAGTAGTAGCAAAGGATGTGCCTTGCTTACTTTAAATAACAATCTATTAGCTTTTGGTTTGTTGAGAAATAAGGTGAACTTTCATTCAACACTAAATTGAAGAGATAACAACAGTGCTTTTGGTTTTAAAATATATTTATATGTATGTATGTATGTATTTATTTATATGTATGTATGTATGTATCCTTCCCCACTTCTTTCCAAATCCAAAACTCACCTCACCTCTTTTCTATTGTATATAGCACTCTACTCAGATTACTCTTCCCCAGTTTGAAACACAAGCACTTGTCACTTCAGGCTCAGTTTCCTCTCAGAATGCAAGGTCCTGGAGGCTGGGATCGTATGCCTTCTTTCTGTACTACACTCTCTACACACTGGGTGCTCAAGAAATGCTATGGTAAGAGGTAAATATCAAATAAGCATTGTGGATTTCATAGATAAAAATAAATATGGAGTAAAATATTTAAAAATATGACTTCCTTTTATTTGTTTCATATTAGTGAATTGAGCATTTTATAAATAAATGGACACCCTTTAAATACCAAATTTTATTACTTTGAATAGCCTTACATAAAAAATTGATTTCTTGGACATTACTGTAAACATAATTTAATCTCCCTTCACTGATTACTGGATTATGCATTCCCTTAGAAGTTACCTGCAGTAGCCATTTGGGCTGTTCATACAATATATCCTGACAGTAAAGCTGCTACGTTGTTATGCTTTTAGAATTTTTTACTTCTGGCCTTTGTTTGTGGGGGTTCTTCCCTAGAAAATGTCATTCCTGCTTCAGCAAGTTCTCTTCCTTTTAATTGTTTGTGCACTTGAAAACCTTATAAATCTGATAGAAAATTCAAAACTATAATGGAGACAAATCAAGTAAAGTCCTAAAGGGCTAAAATAATGCAGGGGAATCTCCTATAAGGTTAAGGACCTAAGGAGAAGGGAGCTAGACCTATTGTGATCCTTGAGGAATCTTTTCTTTCTTACTCCCTGGATCTCAGTCTTCACATTGAGAGAACTCTACATGTAAAATAATGAAGTTAGAATGCTCCCTAACACCATATGCAAAAAAAACCTCAAAATGGATTAAAGACCTAAATGTAAGGCCAGACACTATAAAACTCTTAGAGGAAAACATAGGAAGAAAACTCTTTGGACAAAAATCACAGCTACATCTTTTTTGACCCACCTCTTACAGTAATGGAAATAAAAACAAAAATAAACAAATGGGACCTAATGAAACTTAAAAGCTTTTGCACAGCAAAGGAAATCATAAGCAAGATGAAAAGACAACCCTCAGAATGGGAGAAAATATTTGCAAAACAATCAACAAAGGATTGATCTCCAAAATATATAAACAGCTCATGCAGGTCAATATCAAAAAAAAACCCAAACAACCAAATCTAAAAATGAGGAGAAGACCTCAATAGACATTTCTCCAAAGAAGACATACAGATGGCCAAGAAGCACATGAAAAGCTGCTCAACATCACTAATTATTAGAGGAATGCAAATCAAAACTACAATGAGATAAAGGAGGCAAGAATATACAATGGAGAAAAGACAGCCTCTTCAATAAGTGATGATGGGAAAACTGGACAGGTACATGTAAAAGAATGAAATTAGAACACTCCCTAACACCATACACAAAAATAAACTCAAAATGGATTAAAGACCTAAATGTAAGGCCAGACACTATAAAACTCTTAGAGGAAAACATAGGCAGAATACTCTATGACATAAATCACAGCAAGATCCTTTTTGACCCACCTGCTAGAGAAATGGAAACAAAAACAAAAATAAACAAATGGGACCTAATGAAACTTAAAAACTTTTGCTCAGCAAAGGAAACCATAAACAAGATGAAAAGACAACCCTCAGAATGGGAGAAAATATTTGCAAACGAAGCAACTGACAAAGGGTTAATCTCCAAAATATACAAGCAGCTCATGCAGCTCAATATCAAAAAAACAAACAACCCAATCCAAAAATGGTCAGAAGAGTTAGATAGACATTTCTCCAAAGAAGATATACAGATTGGCAACAAACACATGAAAGGATGCTCAACATCACTAATCATTAGAGAAATGCAAATCAAAACTACAATGAGGGGGCTTCCCTGGTGGTGCAGTGGTTGAGAGTCCGCCTGCCAATGCAGGGGACACGGGTTCGTGCCCCGGTCCGGGAAGATTCCCACATGCCGCGGAGTGGCTGGGCCCGTGAACCATGGCTGCTGAGCCTGTGCATCCGGAGCCTGTGCTCCACAACGGGAGAGGCCACAACAGTGAGAGGCCCGCGTAATGCAAAAAAAAAACAAAAAAAAACCCAAAAACTACAATGAGGTATCACCTCACACTGGTCAGAATGGCCATCATCAAAAAATCTACAAACAATAAATGCTGGAGATTGTGTGGAGAAAAGGGAACCCTCTTGCACTGTTGGTGGGAATGTAAATTGATACAGCTACTATGGAGAACAATATGGAGGTTCCTTTAAAAACTAAAAATAGATCTACCATACAACCCAGCAATCCCACTACTGGGCATATACCCTGAGGAAACCTTAATTCAAAAAGACACATGCACCCCACCCAATGTTCATTGCAACTCTATTTACAATAGCCAGGACATAGAAGTAACCTAAGTGTCCATCAACAGATGAATGGATAAAGAAGATGTGGCACATATATACAATGGAATATAACTCAGCCATTAAAAGAAACAAAACTGAGTTATTTGTAGTGAGGTGGATGGAACTAGGGTCTGTCATACAGAGTGAAGTAAGTCAGAAAGAGAAAAACAAATACCATATGCTAACACTTAGATATGGAATCTAAAAAAAAAAAGAAAGGTTCTGATGAACATAAGGGCAGGACAGGAATAAAGACACAGATGTAGAGAATGGACTTGAGGACATGGGGAGGGGGAAAGGTAAGCTGGGATGAAGTGAGAGAGTAGCATCGACATATGTACACTGCCACATGTAAAATAGATAGTTAGTGGGAAGCAGCTGTATCGCACAGGGACATCAGCTCAGTGCTTTGTGACCACGTAGAGAGGTGGGATAGGGAGGGTGGGAGGGAGATGCAAGAGGGAGGGGATATGGGGATATATGTATACATATAGCTGATTCACTTTGTTATACAGCAGAAGCTAACACAACATTGTAACACAATTATACTCCAATAAAGATGTTAAAAAAACAAAAACAAAAACAAAATAAAAAACCTACAATGAGGTATCACCTCACACCAGTTAGAATGGGCACCAATAGAAAATCTACAAACAATAAATGGTGGAGAAAAGGGAACCCTCTTGCACTGTTGGTGGGAATGTAAATTGATACAGCCACTATAGAGAACAGTATGCACGTTCCTTAAAAAACTAAAAATAGAATTACCATATGACCCACCAATCCCACTACTGCATATACCCAGAGAATACCATAATTCAAGAAGACACATGCACCCCAATGTTCATTGCAACACTATTTTCAATAGCCCAGTCATGGAAACAACCTAACTGTCCATTGACTGATAAATGGATAAAGAAGATGTGGTACAAAATGTTCATTGCAGCTCTATTTACAATATCCAGGCCATGGAAGTAACCTAAGTGTCCATCAACAGATGAATGGATAAAGAAGCTGTGCCACATATACACAATGGAATATTACTCAGCCATAAAAGAGAATGAAACTGAGTTATTTGTAGTGAGGTGGATGGACCTAGAGACTGTCATACAGAGTGAAATAAGTCAGAAAGAGAAAAACAAATACCATATGCTAACACATATATATGGAATCTAAAAAAAAGAAAATGGTCAGAAGAACCTAGGGGAAAGACGGGAATAAAGATGCAGACTTACTAGAGAATGGACTTGAGGATATGGGGAGGGGGAAGGGTAAGCTGTGACCAAGTGAGAGAGTGGCATGGACATATATACACTACCAAATGTAAAATAGATAGCTAGTGGGAAGCAGCCACATAGCATAGGGAGATCAGCTTGGTGCTTTGTGGCCACCTAGAGGGGTGGGATCGGGAGGGTGGGAGGGAGGGAGATGCAAGAGGGAAGAGATATGGAGACATACGTATATGTATAACTGATTCACTCTGTTATAAAGCCGAACCTGACACACCACTGTAAAGCAATTATACTCTAATAAAGATCTTTAAAAAAATTTTTTTTAAAAATAAATAAAAAATAAAAGATGTGGTACATATATACAATGGAATATTACTCAGCCATATAAAGGAATGAAATTGGGTCATTTGTAGAGACATGGATGGACCTAGAGACTGTCATACAGAGTGAAGTAAGTCAGAAACAGAAAAACAGATATCATATATTAACGCATATTGTGGATTCTAGAAAAATGGCACAGATGAATCGGTTTGCAATGCAGAAATAGAGACACCAATGTAGAGAACAAAAGTATGGATACCAAGGGGGGAAGTGGGGGGTGGGATGAATTGGGAGATTGGGATTGACATATATACACTAATATGTATAAAATAGATAACTAATGAGAACCTGCCTACAGCACAGGGATCTCTACTTCACTTTGCTGTACAGCAGAAACTGACACAACATTGTAAAACAAAAAAAAGAGAGAGAGAGAGAACTCTAAACAAGTGAAATGTTACCCCCCTTTTACATCATATTCTAAATTCTAAACTCTCTTGATGCTCTGTCCAACATTTCATTTACACCATGTCCTGATATCCACTTACTGGCAAAATGTTTTCAAAATTTCCACTATGCTGATCTTGATATATGAATGCTCCTTAATCAACTGCCCAAAACAAAACAAAAGCAAAAGGCAAACAAAAAGATGTAGTTATTAAAAACATTGTTTAAAGGTTTTTATAGAATTGAATTTTATTAATAACATTAAATTTACTGAACACTCTGAGCCATACATTCTCATTTTACAGTAGGAAAAAATTGGGCTAGAAATGCTATATAACTCCATTCTACATACAAATGTATAACATCATTCTAGAATTTCCTGGAACCAAGAAAAAAATCAAGTTAACAGCATGCCCATAATTAAATTATACAAGTGTCCTTTGTCTTATGCATTCAATTTCAGTAACTATCTCGAAAACGTATCATGAAGAAAGAATTCCTAATATGACTCTCACATACAGTGCTCCATATGGAAATGTCAATTGAATGGTTTAATCCATTCATCTAACTTGAATTATTTCTTCCCATTAACATGCATCATGAAAGACATGCTTTCAACTATGTGCAGTTTAGAATGTTTGCTTTGGCAACCAGTTGATTACAAGCTCTACACACTGTAATAATCAGGTCCAATATCATACTTTTTTAATCATCGAATTTCTTCTCTTACTCAGATTACTGAAGTCTTTTTTCCTGTGAAGATTTTCAAACTAAACATTCCCAGCTTCAGAAAAATAGTATTTTGACTAAGTTTTTTCTAGATATTTTACAATATAATTATTATTAGGCTGCAATGCTATACTTTAACAATAGATGCCATTATATAATATGATAGGCTGAATTCAGAAAATTCCCCAATTTTCAAGATGAGTTTCAGGAAAATGAAATAGTCTCTACTACGGACGAAGAGAACTGTGCACCTTCTGTACACTTAACAAAAATTACACAAGCACTCTCTACCTGCTCGCAAAAATTAAAAGTAACTCTCTGAGTCAAGCACACACCCACATCCTTGCCCAGGTGGTACCTTCAGAAAATCATGGTCTCTGACCAAAAGTGGAACCTCAGTGAAACCTGACCATCCCACCCCCTCTCTCACTGTCTATACAAACTATTTTTTTAAATGAATATCAAAACAAAAAATTATTGAAACTAATGTCCATGCTTGTACAAATTAACTTTTTAAAAGGCTGGTACAATGCTTGTAAGCAAAACATCTGTATCCTACAACACTGAACATCTTTTTATCAGACTTGGAAAATGTGCCACGTAAACACAGTTCTAGTTGGTGGGGAAGATGAAACTGGATTGCAGATGTAAAGGAACATCAGTTGCAAAAGAAGAATACTAAATTCCAAGCAATACATTGTCTTCAGAAATAATACATTATTATTTTTTACTTTCTCTCAGTTTGCCTTTCTTTGTAGGTAGGCCTAGGCACAGGCTTGGGAGAAAGGCTTCATGTTTACAGAAAATGCCAGATAAGGTACTTTGAATTCACCCCTCTACATGGTTAACTTACTTCCTTGGAACGTTAACATGTATATAAGTATGATGGTAACTAGGTGAAATGAGGCAGAAGGACAATAAAAATATATACCGAGGAGTTTGAATGCTGAGAGGTGGATCTAACATGACAGGGGTCATTCGTGTCACCTATTTTAAAACTTCTTTCCTTTCTCAAAGGCAGACTCTTGCATCTAACCTATCAATTTTATTTCTCAATTCCCACTCATTTATAAGCCATATATAAGTTTCTGAGTAGGTCTCCTTACCGGTCTCGCCACCTTTCATTCAGTTCATTTCCACATTGCCACCAGAGTAATACTGATATGATACTTACGACTGAGGCTCTAGTCAGGTACTTTTTAAAAAAACATTCCAGTTTCATTGAGATATAATCGACATACAGCACTGTATAAGTTTAAGTTGTACAGCATAATGATTTGACTTACATACATCATGAAATGATTACCACAATAGGTTTAGTGAACACTCATCACCTTATACAGAAACAAAATTAAATAAATAATTAAAAAAATGTTTGCCTTGTGATGAGAACTCAGGATTTACTCTCTTGACTGCTGTTATATATAAGGGACAGATTGCTAATTATACTTATCATGTTGTACACTACATACCTAGTACTTATTTATCTTTTAACTGGAAGCTTGTACTTTATGTCTGCCTTCATCTAATTCTCCCTCCCCCAACCCTCCATCTCTGATGACCACAAATCTAATCTCTTTTTCTATAGGTTTGTTTGTTTTTTAAGTATAATTGACCTACACTATTTCCTGTTATACAACACAGTGATTTGATATTTCCATACGTTTCAAAATGATCATCAAAAAGTGTAATTACAATTTGTCACCATACAAAGATATTACATAAATTGACTGTATTCCCCACACTGTACATTTTATACCTCTGACTCATTTATTTTGTAACTGAAAGTTTATACCTCTTAATCTCTCTCACCTATTTCTCTCCTACCCCCCACCCCCCCAGAAACAAACTGTTTGTTCTCTATGACTCTACTTCTGTTTATTTAAGTTTATGTTTTACTTTTGTAGACCCACATAGAAGTGAAATCATA
>RJWK010008000.1:0-48576 GCA_004363435.1 Platanista minor
TATATAAAATATTTTTATTTAAATAAATATAAAATAAAAATATAAGTAAGAATGTTTACGTGTATATGATACATAATATATAAAAAATATATAAATATCTATATATTGAAGCAGTGCTTCAATTTATTGTATGATTGTTTGGTACAGATGTTAAGAATTCTGAGAGGGTAGGTGATTCCTGGGGAAAAGGTATCATTACCTGTATAAATATATTTGTTTAGCTTGAGCTAGTCTAAAGGGTTTACTTTTTTTTTTTTTTTTTTTTTTTTTGTGGTACGCGGGCCTCTCACTGTTGTGGCCCCTCCCGTTGTGGAGCACAGGCTCCGAACGCACAGGCTCAGCGGCCATGGCTCACGGGCCCAGCCGCTCCGCGGCACGTGGGATCCTCCCGCACCGGGGCACGAACCCGTGTCCCCTGCATCGGCAGGCGGACTCTCAACCACTGCGCCACCAGGGAAGCCCAAGTCTAAAGGGTTTAGAAAAGGAGAGAGCGGGATGCAGGCATTTCTGGTGGGATTATTAAGAGTGCTTGTGTTTTTTTGGGAAGAGAGTTAACCATCTTTGCTTGTAGTGAGGGACAGATGTTGGCAAGTTTGGACCAAAAAATTGGGAGTGATGGGGACTTCCCTGGTGGCACAGTGGTTGAGAATCCGCCTGCCAATGTGGGGACATGGGTTCAAGCCCTTGTCTAGGAAGATCCCACATGCTGCGGAGCAGCTAAGCCCGTGGGCCACAACTACTGAGCTTGCATGCTGCAACTGCTAGAGCTCGTGCTCTGCAACAAGAGAAGCCATCGCAATAAGAAGCTTGCACACCGCAACGAAGAGTAGACCCCGCTCGCCGCAACTAGAGAAAGCCCGCGTGCAGCAACGAAGACCGAACACAGCCCCAAAAAATAAATTAAAAAAGGGCTAAAAAAAAAAAAAAAAAAATTGGGAGTGGAGGACCTAAAATGCCAGGCTAGGAAGTTTAGAGAAGGTATTGACAGTATTATGCTAGCAGAGCTTTAGAACGATTAATGTCTCTAGGAACAGGGGCTAGAAGGGAGGAAGATCAGCTAGTAGGTCTTAAAGTGCAGTGGTTCATAGTTTTTCCCCAACCTCAACAGATGTGAGGGGTAATACCCCTGCTTATCGGAGAGCCATTCCTCTTAGTAACACTGCCCTCACGGCTGCAGAGATTTTCATCCAGGGTGGTGTAGGTGAGGAGAGGACATCACGACTTAAGGCAGCACATTACTGTTAAAATTGTTGAAGTTTATTGCTATAAAAGCCTGACATCGCTTTAAGATTGCTTGGAATGGGATTGAGATTGAAAGGAAACTATTCAGAAAAAAAAAAAAAGAATTGGTGGTACTTGTCAATTGACTGAGTATGGGGTGTTAAGAGAAAAAGTGCTTTGAAGCCTTTGACATAACTTGCCCTGAAATCCAGCGGTGTGACTGGCATGGAGAAGGGTGTGCAGTAAAATGCTGTGAAATTGAAGCACGGCACAAGACCGGTTAGTTTCGCTGCTAGGTGACAGGCACATTAAAAGAATACTTTTCTTTCTCTAGGAGTTTATGGAAACACTTCCGTGCTGTGAGCCTTTGTCTATTTTTACTGGTGTTCCCTGCTTATATGGCTTATATGATTTGCCAGTTTTTCCACATGGATTTTTGGCTTCTTATCATTATTTCTAGCAGCATTCTCACCTCTCTTCAGGTAAGCCCGGGATTAATTAACTTTATAATAACTGATTTTCTTATTTTTGCTTCCAGAAAAGGAATTAAACTTTTTCAACATTAATGATGATGGTATATTTAGGTGATTACTTCCCATCCTCTTTACTAGAATGCATTACATTTATTTGAGCATAGGAGTTAGAAGGTAGGTTATTAAAATACTAAGCCTACCTGTGTCACTGTAGTTTTTTTTAATCAAGGTAATTAAACTTTGCAATATCTCTTTTTCAAAATCGTATGATACAGAACTGTCATGTAAATCTTAAATAAGTAGCTATAAAATATTAAAAGATTTTAGCACTTGTTTGGAGCACATTTTGCTCACTCAAAAATATCCATAGTTTCATAATGTATATAAATAAATGATACCTGTGTATGTATTACATGGACATGATATATACTTTACACACGCACACACTCACACACACACACACACACACACACAATGTTACCATGGAATGGATAAACTTACTGTAACTTAAAAGTGTATCTTGGCTGCCTAATCAGTAACAAGTAAAAGAAAAATGTAGCACTGGCAACAGAGATTTATTCATTGTTCGTTGTAGAAGTAAAGGTTTTTTGAAAGTTGAGGAACAGATATGAGTACAGAATTAGGAAATTTTAGATAGAATTGTGAGGGTTTTGGTGACCAAGGGAAAGAGGGAAAGAATGTCAGAGAAGACTGATGACTAATCAGAATCATTTTAGTAAAGTTATATCTCAAGGTACTTTTCAGTATCAAAGATCTGTATTACTGAGATCACCCACATTTTAATTGTACCACTGTCTCCTCTGGATATGAAATCTGGTATACTAAAGATATTAGTAATGTGTTATCACTTAAAGTCTAGGAAAAACCTTTATTAGTGATTATATACATACTTTTTTTTTTTCAGGTTCTAGGAACACTTTTTATTTATGTCTTATTTATGGTTGAGGAATTCAGAAAAGAGCCAGTAGAAAACATGGATGATGTCATCTACTATGTGAACGGCACTTACCGCCTGCTGGAGTTTCTCGTGGCCCTCTGTGTGGTGGCCTATGGCGTCTCTGAGACCATCTTTGGAGAATGGACAGTAATGGGCTCAATGATCATCTTCATCCATTCCTACTATAATGTGTGGCTTCGGGCCCAACTGGGGTGGAAGAGCTTCCTTCTCCGAAGGGACGCTGTGAATAAGATTAAATCATTACCCATTGCTACAAAAGAGCAGCTTGAGAAACACAATGATATTTGTGCCATCTGTTATCAGGTAACTCATACAGTAAGAAGCCATTTGGGTGGTTCATACCATGTATCCCTTGGGACTTTAACCACATTATCCAAATTCAAGTTAAATTTCCAGGCAGAAATTATCTCCTGGGTAAAAAAAAAGTGGGCCTCAGATATTATTAAAGACGTGATAAAATATTTCCATTTTATTTCTAAAGTAAGTTTTAAATTTAGTTCCTCAAGTTCTAATTTATTGTTATTTTCAACATTATTGCTCACCCATAAATAAAGGAAAAACAGGTCAGGTGTATTTTATATTTACTCCTGAATATACACACACACACACACATACACACACACACACACACACACACACACACACACACACACGTGTACTATCAAATACATACTATCAATCAGGAGTCAGCAACTTCTGAAAAGTGGTGTGCCAAGATTCTGACTCTTTCCCTCTGGTATTTCCAGGGTAGGGAGTAAACGTTCATTCACTTGACATAGGTGGAGAGAGTATGCACTTCCCTGTGGGCTGAAGTATATCTGAGGTGGATGCAAACTCTGTGTGGAAGTGGGGGACAGGAGATATGGCAGAGGCACCCAGTTGGTGTACATTATGGTTGGCCTCCCTGGTATCTTTGGCACATGAGCCCTCAATAGCTGATGACTGCATTCTAGCAAGAATTGAAAGATAGTATTTAAATCAGCTTGGAAATATAACAGTAACAAACAACAGGCCTAGAGTTTAGTCACCAGTCACTTGTGCAGGAGGGTGATTGAGTAGCAGCTTTTACAGCTAAACTGTACTGTTGGAAGTATGGGCAGAAATTCTGGGCCACAACGCAAACTGTTCCTTTCATATCACTCTTAAAAAGTGTGGGCTGGCGGAAAAAAACTATAGATAGTGTCAATGAGTATACAGGGGAGGTACTTGCTCCAAGGCTGCTTTACAGTGTAGATGGGATGTGTATGTGTTTGTGCGTGAAGGCCATCTAGAATAAGAATTTTTCCTAAGAGTAAAATTAAGCTGCCACTTTTTGATTGTTATTAGAGCGTACTTCTGGGTACTAGCAAAATAATATTTTCCAGGTGGTTTTTGCACTTGGGGGGATTGAGGAGCAATGTAGATTCCCCCAAAGTTAAGTGGTCATTGTCTTCTTTCGGGTCCTTTGTGCTCGGTAGCCTTGTTGTATGCAGGACAAAGCATAGCCAAGACAGATTTGGGGCACATCAACTTCAGCAGCCTATGTCTAGACATACCATCTCTGGGATTTGAGAGTCCTCTTCTTGTATTTCCTGTTGTCACATCACTTTTTCTGAGGTGCTTGAACTACCTGCTGATATCACACTGAAAATAAAACTCAAATTGCTTACCTTCCTAGCTGGCTGCTCTTCCTTGGATGGCTTTCTGCTTAAAAGTTGACTCCCAGGTGTTACCAGTTCTTGGCAAGGAATTTCTATTATAGCCACAACTCCTTGTTTTGGGACTTTAAACAAAATTAATGGTTGATCAACCAAATGTATGTTGTTACAATTTAAACTTCATACCCCTAGCCTTCCCTCCCCAAATATATCTTATGCAAGGACTACTAGTGCAAAGTATACCATTTCTTATTCCAGTGGTTATTAAACTTAAGTGTGCATTAAAGTCACATGGGTGGCTTGCTTTACCTATGGATTCGTGAATGCCATCTTCAGATATCCAGTAGGTCTGGGGTGGCCCCAGAATATGCATAGTTAGCCAGCACTCCAGGTGATTCTGATGCACGTTGAAAAAACTCTGGCTTATATCGTGAAAACTGGGATGTCGTTGTCCCTAATGAAGTTTCCACTTCCTTGCCAATACCCTGGTGTTATGTGGCTGATTTTGTCTCCTTGCCAACAATCTCATCATGGAATAATGTGTTGAGCTGTGTTGAAGCAAAAAAGTGGAAAAAGTCCATTCTTCATCAGATTTTCTGAGGTTCTTTCTAATTATACTTGTGGAGACCCAGTGATCATACTGCTACAGTTTTATAACCTTTGTTTCATACTAAGTCCGAACCCCGTTACAAAGGTCGTTTCTTCCTCATTTTTGGTTTTTACTTCTTTTTAAAAATTGCTTAGCCAGTGGTTCATGTATTTTTTGTATTAAGGGGTCTCTGATGGCAAGAGGATTATTACAAAAATATAAAATGAGTTTTATTCTAAGATCTGTGTTGCAAATTTTCTATGGAGAATTTGTGAGAAAGAAATGTTGGAACTAGAACTCGAGCGTAGCAGCAAAGATTTTAGATAATAGACATTTACGAGTTATCTTTTTCCCCCTTTTTAGGACATGAAATCTGCTGTGATCACACCTTGCAGTCATTTCTTCCACGCAGGCTGTCTCAAGAAGTGGCTGTATGTCCAGGAGACCTGCCCTCTGTGCCACTGCCACCTCAAAAACTCCTCGCAGCTGCCAGGGTTAGGAGCTGACCTGGTTCCACAGCCTCCTGCTGGAGCTGAGCAAAATGTGCTTCAGGAAGGTACTGAACCCCCAGGCCAGGAGCGTCCTCAGGGAACCGGGGTGCAAGAAGGTTCTAGGGACAATGACGAGTGCATTGCCAGAAGATCAGATAGCCAGGAAGGGACTTGTGATCCCAAGGAAAATCCTCTTAGTGCAAAAGATGCAGCACATCCTGTTGAGGTCAGCCTAGAAGAAAAGCAGCGGGAGTAATGCTTTGCTACTCTGGAGGAGAAGTTAACTCACGATGGAATTCGTGCCCACATTTGAGGAGTGAATGTATGAGGTGATTAGGCAGGAAACTTGACATTCCAAGGATCTAATCCAGGAAGTACTCTCAGTGGAGACCATCTACTTTCATCCCCTTGACTTTGTGGGAGAAATTTTGCAAAGTATGCTAATCAAAATGTATTTATATATCCTATGCTGATGTTTGGTTGAGGTTTGCCAAGAAAATTCAACCTCAGCAACTTCAGAAATGGCCCCTGATTTGTAAGGGATAAATAAAGTCAGATTTGAGTGTCTGAAAGGGGATAAAGAAAGGATAAAGAGCATGAGGACACCGTGGGAGGAAGCAGGCACAAGTGGAACTGATATTTCACTTTCTATGGCACAGGACCATTCTTGTTACAGAGTATGAGTGGTGACCAGCCCTTTTCTCTACCCCGTTTTCCCTCAGTTAATTGGAACTCAGTCAGGTGATTATTTGTACAGCACTGAAATGAAATCAAAGACGTAAAAGCATTGATTGTATTCAAAGATTGAAGCACGCTCATACTTCGTATGTGCTTTGGGGGAGGGGGTGGGTGGGCACTTGGGCCTTGCGGGTGCATTCATGTAATCTGAGACTCTTGAACTTTATGATGGAGTCTTCAATATTTTGATGTATATGAAGCTTTTGCTAATACATCGTATACTGTGTTGGCTGTGTGAAGTAAACTAAAACTCTAATGAACACTTTGGAGTCCACGTTAGTATAGGAGACCAAAGTGGGAAGGGCTTTAGGGCACTGATAAAGGCCCTAAGTGTACTTTTCAATCCTGTGTAATGTTTAATTCTTGTAACTGAATCAAAACAGTATTAAATTAATGGCAATATTTGCACTTTGGGAATGAGTACATAACTGTATGATCACACTCTGCAAATGCCACTTTTAAAGCTGTTAATAGACTTTGCAACTTTTCTTTGACAAGGATTTGTCATATTTAAATTTTTACATTCATCATGGCTACAGGTAGAACTGGGGAGGGGGGAATGTAATTTTTTATGGGAATTTTGATATGAAAAGTAACTAGTCATTTATTTATACAATAGGCTTGGCTCAAAAAGTGTTTTTCAGACTCGGTATTCCTAATGTGGGATGTGACTTTATTTTATTTTTAGTAGCAAATTTGGATGTAGACTGACAGACATAGCTGAATGTCTTAATAAATTTAAATTTGCAGATAACAATGTTTTATTTCTGTGATGATTATTATTGTAAGGTTTCTTGCCGAAATTCTGTTCTCAGGAGGTTTTGCTTATCCAGCTTGGGCTTCTGATATCTTGATCCCTGTCAAAAAGTACCCTGCAGATGGCAAAACATTTTAATTGAAAAGGATCAGTTCCTTGAAATCTACACCAGTGGTAGCAAACCTAGCTCTGCATCAGAAGTATCTAGGAAACTTTGTAAAAAAATTACACATTCCTGAACCCCACTTCAGACCTACTGAGTTAACCTTTGGGGTGCCTGAGAATGTGCATTTCATAGCTTCCTGGGTGATTCTATCCAACTAGCCTGACACCAGCATGATTTTACATTTAGAAAGGAAGTGGCTAGACCAGAATGAATTTCTCCCCAGGTATAGCTGGAAGTTTCTCACCGTCCTTTTGTTGATCCTGGTCAGGCAGAAAACAGCAGATGGCACCCTCTGGTGGTAGTCAGGCTGTTGTCCAAAAACCTAGCAGCAATCTTGGATTTAAAACTGAATTTCAGCCCTTGTGTAAAAGGTACATATTCAAATATTAAATGTTTGGTGCCTTGTTTAAAGGAATAAAATTGCATATGAAGTTGAAATTATTTATGGCACAGTGAACTCGGCCATCCTTAAGCACCAAAGGACTGACTCTCTCATATAGACTTCAGGAAAAGTTCTCAGATGTTTTCTTAAAACTATTTCTTTGTCATAGTTTCATATTACAAAACACTTTTTTTTTAAATAAATTTATTTTATTTTATTTATTTTTATTTTTGGCTGCGTTGGGTCTTCGTTGCTGTGCACAGGCTTTCTCTAGTTGCGGTGAGCGGGGGCTACTCTTGGTTGCGGTGCACGGGCTTCTCATTGTGGTGGCTTGTTGCAGAGCACGGGCTCTAGGTGCGTGGGCTTCAGTTGTTGTGGCACACGGGCTCAGTAGTTGTGGCTCGTGGGCTCTAGAGTGAAGGCTCAGTAGTTGTGGCGCACAGGCTTAGTTGCTCCGCGGCATGTGGCATCTTCCCGGACCAGGTATGGAACCCGTGTCCCCTACATTGGCAGGTGGATTCTTAACCACTGCACCACCAGGGAAGCCCCTACAAACCACTTTTTAACCTCCTAATAGCACAGAGACCCCAGCTGTACTTAACCAAGTCACATGAGCCTCTCAGCCCAGCAGCCTGGTGGGCAAATAACACTCTTTATCAACACATATCCTTTTGTTTCAGTCAGGAGAGCAAGATTATGTTGTAGTAACAAAACCCCTCAAGATCTCAGTGGCTTCAAAACAAAGGTTTACGTCCCACACGCTGCATATGTGTCTGTTGGAGAGTGGGTGGGGTGCTGTATTTGGTGCAGGGACTCGGACTGTTGGAACAGTCACTGACTTGAACCTTCCTGATGGTCATGGCAAGGGAAAAGGCTCTGGAAGGCTGTCCTCTAGCAGTTACTTGCTCCTCCCAGCAGTGGATGCACCACCCCCTGGCCAGAATTGTGGTCCCAGTCGCACAAGAGGCTGCGGAAGTTCAGTCTTTTCTCCTGGGCCTGGAAAGAGAATGCATCATCTGTGCTGATGACTGCCACACCTCAGTGGAAGCACCACTTAATTTTTTATTTACACATTATTCAAAATCTGGGAGCACACCTGTGAATGATTGAAAATATACCAGTTGAGCATCTCTGACTTAATTTGTTCCTTGTTCTAATATGCTGGGACAGTAGCACTGTATAATGCCATCTGTATTTCAAATTTCTGTTTTCTCGTCTTTTTTTTTTAATCGTATTCAACTCACTGTCAGACTTCTGATTTAAGAAGAAGACAAAAAGTTTAACCACCTAGTTTGTACTGCTGAAGAGAAAACCAGAAAATTAGATTCAATTTCCCTTCTATGATACTTGATCAGATTAAGTGAGAAAATATCACATCCCTGTAAGCCCTGTCTGCTTAATGATTTCCACTGTTTTTCAGACAGTGTATATGTATTTTCTGTCATGATCAGTTCCCTCTTAAAAACTTTATCACCTTATGAACTTTGACATCACAGTTAGTACTAAACAGTTGAAACTGTCATACTTGTTCAACTTATATTTCCACTTTGTGTTGCTTTTCATTTTTTTCATGTAAAACTGTTGTCCTAATGATCTAAATCATGCTGTTTGCACAGCATGTCTCTAGAGGTCTGATTTTCCAACACTGAACATGTGGCTCCCTGAAATCCCTCATTAGGGCTTCCATGTTTTCTCTTAAGAACATGCCCTGTTTTCATAAGCCTTTTACATCAGAAACACTCTGCTTTCCCAGAAGGTTTTGACGTATGTCAAATTGTAAATTTAATTGGTTAAGGGAGAAAGAAAAACTTTGTAGTCTCTGGGTTTAAGTGGCAAGGCTTTTTTCTATGTCTGTGGTAATGGGACAAGAACCTTACAGAGATTTAAGTATTACTAAATCATGTGCTGATCTTGGGGGAAAAAAAAAAAGCTGTAAAGAACAAGTTTTACATTCCAGTTGTTTCTACTCTGGCTTTCATATTAAAACTAGAATTTCTCCAGTTTTAGAATTATGGCAAATTGAAAACAGGAATTATTAGATTTTGATTTTTTAAAAAATGCTATATGATTTTAAAAAATACTTTTCCCTCATTTTTTCAACACATTATTTGGAAAGTAAAGAATTAAAAAAAACAAAAATCACCCATAATCTCACTTTTGGAATTAGTCTCTTCAAGTTGCTCTTATGTTTAGTGATAGCAGAACTACCCCCGTTGACAAGCACCCTGCCCACCCAGGGATCTCTTTCACATCTCTTTTTAAAGTCCAGTGCCTGTCATTAGCTTCTGAAATTCAAATACATTCCAAACAATTTTGTAGTTTATCAGTTAAGGCACACCTCTTTCTCCCACCTTTGAAGATAGAGAATACTCTTAAAAACAGGGTTGTATTTGTAGGTAGTACTTACTTAGAAAATAATCAGAAATACTAGGAGCAGTTTGTAGAATGAGTGATTGTGGCCACTCAGAAAAATACTTTCTTTCCTTCCTCCAGTGGACTGGACATTCGGTTGCAGTATGGTTGAGAGTAAAAGGTAGGACATGGCCAGTGAAGACAGTAAACCCTGCTATTAACCACACTCCTGGTGTCCTGTTCATCTTACTTAATCTTGCTGACACTGATCTTGGTGTTCTTTTCCTAACCTATTTTTTTTATGAATGTTGGTTGTTTGACCCATAATTTTTATTTCTATTCTTTTTTTTTTTTTTTTTTTTTGCGGTACGCGGGCATCTCACTGTTGTGGCCTCTCCCGTTGCGGAGCACAGGCTCCGGATGCGCAGGCTCAGCAGCCATGGCTCATGGGCCCAGCCACTCTGCGGCATGTGGGATCTTCCCGGACCGGGGCACGAACCCACGTCCCCTGCATTGGCAGGCGGACTCTCAACCACTGCGCCACCACGGAAGCCCTTTATTTCTATTTTTAATAGATATAAGCAATTCCTTGCTTTTCTATTGTTTTATATGTTCTAAGGTAAGAGAGAATGGCCTCTGACTAGCTGGAAATAATAATCTCCATGAATGTAGATGAAATTCTGAGTCAGTTCTAGATGGAATATTCTATGATTTTCCAAATGACAACTAGCCAAACTGAACTCATCTCTCTGATGGGCATCAAGCCTGCTAATTTCTTTGACGATCCTTTATCAGTCCCCTTGTATTTAGGGAAATAGACAGCAAAAGGGGTGAGAGGAGCTTTGAGTAAAGGCAGAAGCTCTGAGTTATCATTTTTACTCCCTTTCAAGCTGTATGATCCTTGGCCAGCCTTTGCTTTTCTGGGCTTCAACCTTATCTGAAAAAATAATCTTTGAGGTACCATTTTGCTCTTAAGGCTTTGCCCATCTGTATTTTTAATCTTTACCACTGATGGAGTGATGAGCTTTATGTACTTTTTATGTGCTATGCCAAATATTAAACTTAACTAAGTTTCGGTTTACCGCTGTGTTCTCAGTGCCTGGCGTTGGGCAGGAGCCCTCTGCATACCTACGGAGTGAACAGAGGGACTTAGTACGTAGCTCCTTGTGTAAACCCCTTAGTTCAAAAATGGCAGAGACTTCTGTTAGTTCTAGAGGCAGAGAGCATAACGTTACATGTCAGCTGGAAATAATTTCTGTGAGATAATTTTTGATCGAATTCAGATACAGAACTCAGAACTCGTAGAACAGAACTTAAAATCTTCAGATATTCAGGTGAAATCTGGGTTGATGAACTTTGCTTTGTTTTGTTGTTGGGCCTCAATGGTGCATTTTGTTTGTTTGTTTTTTGGGGTTTTTTTTGCAGTACGCGGGCCTCTCACTGTTGTGGCCTCTCCCATTGTGGAGCACAGGCTCCGGATGCGCAGGCTCAGCGGCCATGGCTTACGGGCCCAGCCGCTCCGCGGCATGTGGGATCTTCCCGGACCGGGGCACAAACCCATGTCCCCTGCATCGGCAGGTGGACTCTCAACCACTGCGCCACCAGGGAAGCCCATCAATGGTGCATTTTTAGATGATGTTTGAAGAAACCATTTGACTTAGTTGCCAACCATTTAAAAATTACAAGATTTCTAGCTTCTTTTTGGAAAATTGGAAGAGCTGGCCACTTGAGGTTACTCGTTCCTGCCTGGTGGCAGTTGCCAGTTGAGGTGGGACTAGGGGGCTTTCTAATCCACCCCAGATACCCTCCCCACTACTACCTGCTCTAGCAAATTAGATTGTAATCATCAAACCCCTCTGTTCACATGAGAGATGCTGTGATTACTGGGCAAGTTTGGCTTCTCATTTAATAAAATCGTATAGTGCAAATATTCTGTATTGATCAAAGTGAAAAATATGAGAACCAGAAGCAATGTGGATAAACCTCATTTTCCTTTAATTATATTAGTCATTAAAAAAAAATCAATGACCAAGTGTTTCACTTGAATGTATTTTCAGTTTGGATCTACATCTGAATTTTGCATTGTTGATATCACCAAATTGTTACAGTGTTTTTCCATCTTTGTTAGGCATTAGAAGCAGGTGGGAAGCTTGTGAAAAATACAAGTGCCTGGGCCCACCCTGTAGCTTCTCATTGGGTAGGTTTGGGATGGAGCCTGAGTATTTACCTTTTTACAGATTTTGCAGATGATTCTGATTCCATTGGAAGGTGAGAGTGTTTGATCTGGAACAGATACTCCTGTTCTTTTGGTGAGGGGGTTGGGGGACCTTGTTTTTGGAACTACTGCTTTTACGGCAGAAGATTCTTAGAGAAGAAATAGACATGAAGATGTTTGCCTCTGAGGAACGCTTGTGGTTAAGGATCGCAGCCGATGTAACAGCCTACAGGGCTTCTGCAGTGAAGCAGCAAAGCCTGGCTGGCACATCAGTGCAGGTGCATGCATGAGATCTGATGTAGATTACTGACCACTTTGGTTGATTAACCACCCAGAAATGTCTGAAACTGTTTATATTTGAAGGTAAAACATTGTCAGTTTCTTTCCCATAAGCATAGAGAATTAAAGAACCATAGAATTTTTGGAGGTAAACCAGCCTTCAGAGATTTCGATCATTTATCCTATTTTATAAGAGAGCAAACTACAAACTTGTCTAAGGCCACACAGTTGATGGCAGAGCTGGGAACAGTGCTTGGATATCCTGAATTCCAGTCTGGTGCTCTTTCTGTTATAATCTGCTCACCTCAAAACAATATCCAAATACCTGTATCTATTACGTTGCATTCACGAGAGCCGTTTCATTACATTTAAAGGTATTATATATAAGCTTTGGTGAAAAGATGAAGCAGAATTTCTGGGATATTATAAAATTTAAAACTATCAATTTGACGTCAACATTTTGGTGAATTGCTTAAAAAGGGAAAATGGCAAGTAAATAAAAGTTGGGGTGCAGGGTAAATGAATATATGGCAAGCCACAGCCCATCAAGACATGGAAGTTGTAAGCTGGTGGCTATAAGGTGTCCTTCTACCATTTATTTGGAAAATGTTGTCCATGTTGTTAGAACCACAAATCATGCAGACCCTGTCTGTGATCACACTGTGAGGACAGATGGGAAGTATTTGAGACTGGGAGTCAAGTCTTGGTTTGGAGAATTTTAAAATAAAACTGCTTCCTTCCCTAGATAAGTATTAACATCGCTCTGAGGGACAACACGTGAGGGATAGATAGATGTAAATATATACATAAGTCCCTGTCTTCTCTCTAGTTGTTTAATCTTTTCCAAAGCCTTCCCTAAATTACCCTGAAACTCCTCCTCCCTCTCCCTTAAAACAAAGAAGCGCATTTTTTTACATTTGTAAAAACCAGATGTTTTGTGCTACTCAACAGAAGTCAGCTTGAAAGATGGGGGCCTCTGTGCTTACCTGTTGCTGACGGTAGAGGCTTGATCCCTAAAAGGCCATGTGTATGAGGAAGTATGTTGCCAAGGGAAGGAAACCAATTAACTGAGCTACTTTGTATCATGAGAACATTTAAAACTCTCAATCTGTATCTCACAGGCCCACAGCCTGCCTTCATGCCACTGCCATTTATCTTATGTTAGGGGTTTAGGTTTTTGTCATTTCTTCTGTATTTAAGAAAAAAAAGAAAGTAATAGCTTGAAGAAATGATACCTAAGAAATTCATTTGTGTCTAGAGTGGAAAGTGAAAGGAGCAACCAAGTACACTTGGTCATTTGGGAGGAAGAAAAAAACCCAACTTTTATAAAAAAAGAAGCTGTATTAACTACTTAGAAAAAGAGTCCTTTTACTGAAACATGGAGCAGACATTTCCTAGGTCACAAATGGAAACACAAACTAACATTTTGCTTTGTCAGATGGATGTGCATTTTACATCACCTCTGAAGACAGAGGTGGAGGGAGTTCAGTGGACTCAGGTCCGGTGTTATGCCTTTAGAATCCAATGCGGAGGCACAATTAATAGCACACCATGGGCATTGTAGGACATGGACTTTGAAGGTCTCCCGCTGACCACCCCCAGCATGGGGGTGAGGGGATCAGTGTGAGCACAGTCAATTCACTGAGCCACCCAATCTGTCTAGTGACTATTGCCTTGTATTTAAAGAGAGTTAGATAGGTAGCATTACATCCTCTTTTTTTTTTGTATTCTCCAACAAAATAATGGATAACCTTTGCCCTGTGCCAGGTTCTCTTTTAATCTGTTTACACACAAAAAAACCCTCCTTTGTCCCTTATACCCATCTGTTGAGGTACATATTATCATCCCCATTTTCCAGATGAGGAAACTGAGGCACAGAGGAGTTCAGTGACCTGCTCAAAGTCCAAAGTGCTAAGTATTTGAACCCAGGCAGTCTGGCTTCAGAGTCTACTTAAAAATTACATTATGGTCCATGCCTGTTCACAGATGCATGCTTTTGGAATTTTTCATTCTTATCCTTAAAATCGGTGGAGGTGATAAGGAAGACATCTCAGGGACTACCTCTTGGACACATCTCTGTGCTGGATACTTTGTAGGTTTCATTTGTTCAGTAGCTGACAGATGATCTCCAGACTCCACCTGTGTTCTTTGATATGGACAACTGATATTTTCTCAGTTCTGTGTAAGGTGTAGAAACATAGCTCCAACCAGTATCCCATCTCACATCCTCCCCGTTCCCCAACTAGTTTACTGTCCCTATGTCCCCAGGGCATCTAATTAACACGTTTGTAAGTAACTCCTGGGCACCAGCCATGAGCTCAATGCCAGGTGTAGTCACTGCCCTCTTAGAGCTTTCATAAGTCCATTCGGAAGATATACAGTTAAATAAGAATAAACTGTGATGAGTTCCTTTATCGGGGGCCCAATTTCTCAGCTTACCTGTGGCTGTTTGTGAAGTCCATTGTTCATAGTCCAAACTGACTAAGGAGGGGGTTTAAGCTTGTTACTCCTGGATTCATTTTCCACCAAATGTGAGAAACCTTCAATATTTAAAATTGAAATAGTCTTCTTGCCTTCTGTAAGGCATATTGAAGCATGTTTTACTTCCAAAGACCAGCTTTATCAATGTTGTGGAGACAGGTTCTTGGAATCACAGAGCATCCCTTAGCATAGTGGTTCTCAAAACTTTGCTGCACATTGGAATCCTCTGGGGTCCCCCCTTTCCCGCAGACATTCTGTTAGGCTGAGGTGAGACCTGGACATCAGGATTTTGAAAAGCTTCCTCAGGGATCCCTATGTGCATCAAAGTCTGGGAATCTGTTCAAAAGATCAGCGTTCTCTGCTGCCCTGTCACTTGAATGCCCTGCAGTTGGATCTTGATGAACTGGGGGCCTTTGCAACCAGGGTCCCTGGGTTTTGCACAATTCCCCCCACCCTGAACCTTTGTATTCTCAATGTCCAGTCTTCTCTTGACTCAGCCTGGCAAGTGGATCTCTGCTGCCACCACCAAACTATGGACTCAGACTTGGCAAACTGGTACCTGGGGACCAAATCTGACTGGTAAATTGTTTTATTTTGCTTGGACAGTGTTTCTAAAAAATTTGAGCTAATATTTAAGAATTAGAAGATTTCACATAAAGAATCTGGGTTCCTGAGTTCTCTGGAAAAATCAGAAAGTAGACGCCCACTCTCACTTGTAATATTCAACAGGAGCTTAGGGGCTCCTGCCCTTTAAGCTGGCATTGACTCCCCTGACCCCCTACTTCACCAGGTCCTACCAAGATGCCATGATTTATGTTACCTTTGCCCCCTGCAGGTCACATACTCAGGAATTACTCCATTTGACAGGTGCTGTTGCTCACCTTTTGTTGAGCATTGATTACATATGCACAGCACTTTCTAACCACAGTTTGCTTCCTGCTTGAATAGTTTCTACCAAGGAAGCACTGATCAGACACACACACACACTATCCAGGTTTATTATCTCTACTTTTGTAATCACTTTTTCAGATCACTTCTAGCTCTTACTCCTTTTATACTTTCATGACCAGATAAGGTTGGTGGTATTTCCCAAAACATTGCAAAACTAAAGCAGAAACCCCAAGGCACATGGTAGACCAGGCTCTCAAGTCCAAATGCCTGCAGGGGTCAGGAAGGTAACATAAAGGGATGAAGTGGGCTGGCTGGGGACTACAGAGGCCTGAAGAGCTGTTTCTCCAACTGCGAGAGGCAGCCCTCCCACTACCCTCTAGGTAATACAGCTCAAGAGCACATTTTACGATGAAGGAAATGGCCAATAGGGTAGCCTTTAGCCAGATGTGGTTTGAGCACTTGAAACGTGGCTAGTGAGACTGAGGAATCGAATTTTCAATCTTATTTAATTTTTATTAATTTAAATATAAATAGCCACATGTGCCTAGTAGCTACCACATTGGAGAGAGTCCAGCTGATTGTTGCTGAGCAGAAGTGAATGTGGGCCCAGATGTTCCAATCTTTCCAGAGCATCCATCCAGGAATCCAGATTTTTAGTGAAGTCTCTTCCACTTAAAATGTTGGTGCCATTTAAAAATATGTTGTGAAGATCAAATAAAATATACTGATGGGATGAATCATGGCCTGGGATCAACCATCTATGTCCTCCTCCTACTGGATCAATGAAAAGCCAAGGGAAAAGAGAACAACCTTGCAAATCATCCATGGCAAGTAAAGGGCATAGTTAATGTGTTCTTGCTCTGAAATATAACCTTTTTTGCACCAGTGAAAGTTTGTTGGTTGAAAGTTGTTAGTGGCATAATTTATATACATCCTATCCTATGAAATTTATATACATCCTATCCTATCCTATGAAACATCCTATCCTATACATCCTATAATAAGTGACATGGAGGCTGAGACAAAGGTTGAAGAGAAGGTCTTCTAATAAGAGGGGACAGCAGGGCAAGGACCCAGAGGCAAGAGAGAACATAGCTGGTTGGAAACCTAAAGAAGTTTTGTGTGTCTGCTCTGTCTACTATGGTAGCCACTAGCCACATGTGGGTATTTAAGTAAAAACTGAAAAATTAAAAATTCAGTTCCTCGGTCACAGTAGCCACATTTCAAGTGCTCAGTGGCCATGTGTGGCTAGTGGCTACCATATTGGATCTTGCAGATATAGAACATGTCCATCATTACATAAGTCTTCTGGACAGCACTAGAGCTTAGAGAGTGGAGGAGATGAAGGGAAGAGGGTCGGGAAGGGGCATCATGAGAAAGTCTGGAGAGACACTCAGGGACGAGGTCAGGAGGACACGAAGGGGCTGGTGCTCCGCATTAGGAAGTTTGGACTTTGAGCAGAAGATTCACCATTTAGGAATTTTATGCTGCCGTTGTGTGGAAAATGGATTGGAAGGAGGAAAGGAATGGTTGCTAGAGACCTGATAAGAAGCTGTGGTAGTTTAGGTAAGAGATCCGGATGCCCCAGCAGTCAGACATTATCCATTATCCACTATCCATAGTGCTTGGCTCAGGACCAAGAGGACAGGGATTGCTTATAGTGCCAGGTAAAGAACACCCACTCAGAATAGCCCCAATTCTACAGGTGAGGAAACCGAGGTTCATAATAGTTAAATAAATAGACCTCACAGACCACATAGCGAGTAAGTTCCAGAACTGTGATTCTAACCCATGTCCATTTAGTTGCAAAACCTGAGATTATTTTTTATTTTTATTTTTCTCTATATACAGTGTTCACACCAACTTCCCCCCAAACCAAGTGAGCCACTCTCTATGACTGTATCCTCACCAGTATTCATTTTCTGTTCCTCCTTAGATGGGGAGGATTATATTTCACAGCAGTTTTTTTTCATAGCCAACTTCTATTCCAAATTAAGGGTAATCACAGTTGGTTGGTTGGTTGCGTTCAGTGCCAGAAGCCAGCCTTGATAAAAGTCTTTTGTACATGATGATATTAAATGTGTGAGCTTTTATAAAATATGTGTACCTATGAGGGATTCTTCAGGCATCTGAGGAATTTGAACTAGTAATTTATAATAGATTTTCTTGACTAGCAAGATAATTCCCTAATGGAAAGAGCAGCAGTGGAAAGAAGCTTAGTAGCTAAAACTTTGAAATTCTCAAGCCTCTAGGTGCAAGTTTATGTATTTACTTTGATCTTTTTTAAATTTGTTTTTTAATAAGACAAAAAAATTCTTTAAAACCTTATTTTACCTTTTTTTGTCATTACTATTTTGATGTAAATTTTAAACTTACAGAAAAGTTGCTAGAATAGTACAAAAAAATCTGTGTACCCTTCACCCAGATTCACCAACTGTTCACATTTTGCCACATTTGCGTATTATTTTCTTTCTCAACACACACGTAATATTATTATTTTTTGAACCACTTGAAAATAAGCTGAAGATATAACGCTGCTTTACCCCTCAATATTTTACAGTAGATTTCCTAAGACAAGGACGTTTTCTCACATAATCACAGTAAAATGATCAGGACAGAGAATTTAACACCAGTACAGTATCATTATTTAATCCATGCTAGGTGATTCACAGGATTACTCAAATTTCATTAATTATCCCAATATGTCCTTGATAACTAAACTGAATCCAGGATTAAACATTGCATTGAGCTGTCATAGCTCTTCAGGCTCCTTAATCTGGAACAGTTTCTCATACTTTTTTGACTTTCATGACATTTGTATTTTTTTTTTTTTTTTTTTTTTTTTTTGCTCTATGCGGGCCTCTTACTGTTGTGGCCTCTCCCGTTGCGGAGCACCGGCTCCGGACGCGCATGCTCAGCGGCCATGGCTCACGGGCGCAGCCGCTCCACAGCATGTGGGATCTTCCCGGATCGGGGCACGAACCCGCGTCCCCTGCATCGGCAGGCAGACTCTCAACCACTGTGCCACCAGGGAAGCCCGACATTTGTATTTTTGAAGAGAAATAAAAATAGTGATAGAGTATAGATTATGTATAGTAAACATTATAATTTATAATATATACATGACTATATAATCTACAACATATCTAACATATATAATATGTACCATATAATGCATACATGAACATACTCATTAATTCTTTCATAATCTATAATCTATTGAGATTAGGGTTTCGAGTGAGAGGGAACAACAGCAAGGGCAAAGTTCCAGAGGCAAGAGAAGACATAGTTGGTTGAAAACCTAAAGAAATTTTTTGTTTCTGCTCTGTCCAGTATGGTAGCCATATTGAATATCTATATATATAATCTATTGTATAGGTGATAGATGATGTAAGAATTCATGAATCCAGACTAAGAAATAAATATAAACATAAATAAGAGAATAGGGAAATCTCTTCTTTCAGTAAAATAATAACTAATACAAATGTAGGAAGGAATGACAGAATTATGGAATTACCATTTTGCAACCATTATAAGTAATAACAGATTCAGGCAAGAATCATCAATGAATATTAAAACTAGAGGATGAAAGTTTGAAAAGTAAAAAGATATTTATATAGCCTCAGAATATTGCTCCATAAATCGTTTATTAATTAGAAAGGAAAAGACAGTAACTTTAAGGCGGGTAAACCAAGTCATCAAAGTTAGTATCACCAATGATGGGGACCGTGTGTCCCCAAAGGAACACTTTGTGTTTACAAGTGGATACATGGAGCGCAGGGATAGTTTCTGAGTTGCCAATACCATTCTATTCCTTGACTTGGATGGTGGTTAACAAATGTTCACTCTGTAGCTGTTTCTTAAACAATGTATATAATTGTATGAATGTTTCTGTATGTATATTACAGGTGACCCCTGCACAATGAGGGCATGTATCACCAAGTGTCTTTCGGCATGATGCATTAAGGAAGGCACAACTTCATGTATGTTATATTTCTGTTAAAAATTAATCCTATTTATGAGAAAGCAGACCAACCCCAGATGACAGAACAATATTTGCTTTTTTACAACAAGCTTGCTTTAAACAGAGGGTTGCATCAAAAGTTGCATTATCAAATAGCACCACTAGATGTCACTGTGGTTTTGCAAGTTGCACAAGTTTTAACAGTGTCAATAAAGAATATAAATTCCTCTGTGGCCTGCCTCCTGACACCTTTGTGGACTAGCCACATTTAGCCAATTCTAACACATATGGCTTTTGAGAGGCCTACAAGTTAAATAAAGGTACAGCGCTGGAGGAGGAGGAGGTAGCAAACTTAGATTAAAGCTTGTCTCTGCCATTACAGGCTGTACTGTCAATTCTTTGGCAGTCCCTGCCCTGTCTCTGGGCCTCATGTAAAACGAGGGGATTCAGATTGTCTGCTCCTAGTCTCCTCTAGCTCTGACAGTCTATGATTTTAAGTTGATATTTTCTTTTTTAAAAATATTTATTTATTTATTTATTTGGTTGCGCTGGGTCTTAGATGCAGCATGTGGGCTCCTTAGTTGCGGCTTACCTGCTGATCCTCACTCCACTTCCTTGAGTCCATCCGAAGCAAATCCTTCAGATGTTTGATGTTAGCTTGCAAGTCCTTCCCGTGTCACTTTCTCCTTCTCCAGACTTTTCTGAGCTCTGAACTTGTTATTTTCTCTCCCTGAAAGGCACTTCCCCTAAGTATGTGCCTTTCACTTACTCCAGATTATTATATGAGATGCCTCACTCTCCAGTTCTCAAATGGCATCTCCTCAGAGAGTCCTGCTCTGACAAATCTGGCTCAAGGCTCTCATCCCCAACGCCTCCTTCTATTGTATGTAGCCCTGTTTTTTGTACTCTTTATTGTAATTTGAAATTACTTTTTATTGGCTTACTTTTTACTGTCTATCTCCCCACAAAGCTGTAAGCCCCATGAGAATGGAGACCTTCTCTTTTTGTGACTGTATGCTCGTTGGAACTGTGACTTTCATCCTAAAGTTGCTCCTTAAGTATTTATTGAATAAATTAACAAATTAAAAGTATGACTTCTACAATTTTTTATTATGATATAGATAGCTAAACCTTGAACAACATGGGTTTGAACTGAATGGGTCCACTTAATATGCAGATTTTTTTTCAATAAATATAGTACTTGTATTTTCATTTTATAGATCTTTTAAGTGTGGGGAAAAGTTTGTGTTCAATTAGAAATCACAATATGTGGAATCAAAAGAACTAGGGTTTGAGTCCTGATGCTATCCAAACTTTCAGCTTCATGCCCTTGGATGAGACATTTATCAATTCCTTTGTTTTTGAGGCGCAGATTAAAGTACCCCTATTTTTGACTGCATGGGGTTGTCACCCCTAATGCCCTCATTGTGCAGGGGTCACCTGTAATATACATACAGAAACATTCATACAATTATATACATTGTTTAAGAAACAGCTATGGAGTGAACATCTGTTAACCACCATCCAAGTCAAGGAATAGAATGGTATTGGCAACTCAGAAACTATCCCTGTGCTCCATGTATCCATTTGTAACTACAAAGTGTTCCTCCTCCAAAAGGTAACTACTGTCCTCACTTATACGATAATTATTTACTTGTTTTTCTTCATAGTACTTTACCACTTAGACACACATCCCTAAGCCATGTAGTTTAGGAATTATGGAATTATACTGTATGTGCTCTTCTGCACCTTATTTCACTCAAGGTTATGTTTTTAGAGGTGGGAACCCCAACACTGACAGATGTGGAGACCAGGTGACTTTTCCAATCTCTTTCAGCCCAGAGGGTCCACCATCCTCTGGGCACTGAGGCATGATTTAGCTGTAGGGGGTCTCGCCTGGACCTGGAGAATTTGGATCCTTGTAGTGGGATCGGGCAGTGCAATTCCAGGGGTGCCTTATTTGCTGGCACTACTTCCCCAGCTCCCAAGGCCCCATGACAGTGCTGCCTGGGGACCCAAGCCAGCTCTGGCTCCAGGGATGTGAGGCCAGGCTGGGTCACGGCACCTCAAGAAATTTAGTAACCATTTCTCTCTTTTCTTTTGGAACTTAATTTTAATTGTATAGAGGACTATAGCTGTTTTACAATGTTGTGTTTCTTTTTGGTGTACAGCAACTTGAATTACTTATACAGAGACGTCTATATATTCTTTTTCAGATTCTTTTTCCTTTGAGGTCATTGCAGTGTGTTGTGTCGAGTTCCCTGTGCTACACAGTAGGTCCTTATTGATTATCTATTTTCTCTGTATAAGGGTATGTATGCTAATTTAAACCTCCTAATTTATGCCTCCCCTCATCCCCCACCTTCCCCGTTGGTAGCCATAAGTTTGTTTTCTAAATCTGTGACTCTTTCTGTTTTGTAGTTTGTTCATTTGTATCAAGTTTTAGATTCCACCTATAAGTGGTATCATATGCTATTTCTATTTCTCTGTCTGACTTATGTCACTTAGTATGATTGTATCTAGTTTCGTCTGAGTTGCTGCAATGGCCTTATTTCATTCATTTCATGGTTGAGTAATATTCCATTGTATATATGTACCACATCTTCTTTAACCATTCATCCTTCAGTGGATACTTTCGTTGCTTCCAATTCGAGGCTCTTGTAAACAGTGCTACAGTGAACGTTGGGGTGCATGTGTCTTGTCGATTTATGGTTTTCCCTGGATTGACACCCAGGAGTGGAATTGCAGTATCCTCTGGTAGCTCTGTTTTTAGATTTTCAAGCAACAGCCATACTGTTCTCCAGAGTGGCTGTTAGCAATTTACATTCCCAGCAGCTGAGTAGCAGGGACCCATTTTGTCCATGCCCTCTACAGCATTTCTTCCTTTTAGATTTTCTGATGACAGCCATTCTGACTCCTGAAAGGTGATACCTCGTTGTAGTGTTGATCTGCATTACCCCTCCTAGTTTGCCATGTTGAGCAGCTTTTCATGTGCTTTATGTTTTTCCAAACAGTGGGAGTAAAATTTACCACTTGAAATCCGGTTCCTGAAATTCTGCCTTGTTCTGAAGTCGTTTTAGATGACTAGCCCCAAGACACAGGTGTCAGGTACAGTCTCGAGGGCCTTGTGAATATGCAGTGTTCTTAAGCACCAGTTTTTAAGTTGTTTTGGGAAATGGCCGCAAGGCAGCAGGATTTCTTCATGCCTCACTTTGTTTATTGGGGCAACCTGAACCTTAGGGAGAATCCTTTTCCTGATTGGAAATTAGAGGCGAATGTGCCAGCCCAAACATTCAAGGACTTGTATCTCATTCCTTCTCCCCCACTACCCATCATGCCCTGGACTAATTCCAAGCCCTGCCCAACTGCCTGTTGAGGATGCTGTCTCCTGCAGGTGGGGCGACTGTAGAAAACAAAAGGCTAACTGTGGGAACCCCAACACCAGGAGATGTGGAGAGCAGGTGACTTTTCAAATTTCTTCCAGCTCAGAGGGTCCACCATCCTTTGGGTGTCCTAGGCATGATTTAGCTGTAGCCGGGCTTGCCTGGACCTGGAGAGTTTGGTCCTGTGTAGCTGGCACCAGGCAGTACAAGTCTAAGGAGGCTGAACTTGCTGACACTACTTCCCCAGATCTCTCAGCCCCATGACAGTGCCTCCTGGGGAACTAAGCCAGCTCTGGCTCCAAGGATGTGAGGCCAGTTTGGGTCACTGGGACTCAAGAAATTTAGTAACCATCTCTCTCTCTCTTTTTTTTTTGTAACTTAATTGTATAGAGGAGTATAGCTGTTTTACAATGTTGCATTTCTTTTTGGTGTACAGCAACTTGAATTACTTATACAGAGACATCTGTATCTTCTTTTTCAGATTCTTTTTCCTTTGAGGTCATTGCAGTGTGTGGAGTCAAGTTCCCTGTGCTATATAGCAGGTCCTTATTGATTATCTATTTTCTCTATATAAGGGTATGTATGCTAATTGAAACCTCCTAATTTATGCCTCTCCCCTCCCCGACCTTTCCCGATGGTAGCCATGAATTTGTTTTCTAAGTCTGTGATTCTGTGTCCATTTTGCAAGTTAGTTCATTTGTATCGATTTTTAGATTCCATCACTAAATGATATCATATGAAATTTATCTTTCTCTGTCTGACTTATGTCATTTAGTATGATCATATCTAGGTCTGTCTGAGTTGTTGCAACTGGCCTTATTTCATTCATTTCATGGTTAATATTCCATTGTTTATACGTACTATATCTTCTTTATCCATTCATCCTTCGATGGAGACTTTTTTTTTTTTTTTTTGCTGTACGTGGGCCTCTCACTGTTGTGGCCTCTCCCATTGCGGAGCAGAGGCTCCGCATGCGCAGGCTCAGCGGCCATGGCTCACGGGCCCAGCCGCTCCGCGGCATGTGGGATCTTCCTGGATCGGGGCACGAACCCACGTCCCCTGCATTGGCAGGGGGACTCTCAACCACTGCGCCACCAGGAAAGCCCCTCAACGGAGACTTTTGTTGCTTCCAAGTCGAGGCTCTCGTAAACAGCGCTACAGTGAATGTTGGAGTGCATGTGTCTTGTCGATTTATGGTTTTCCCTTGATTGACACCTAGGAGTGGAGTTGCAGTATCCTCTGGTAGCTCTGTTTTTATTTTTATTTTTTTAACATCTTTATTGGAGTATAATTGCTTTACAATGGTGTGTTAGTTTCTGCTTTATAACAAAGTGAATCAGTTATACATATACATATGTTCCCATATCTCTTCCCTCTTGCGTCTCCCTCCCTCCCACCCTCCCTATCCCACCCCTCTAGGTGGTCACAAAGCACCGAGCTGATCTCCTTGTGCTATGCGGCTACTTCCCACTATATCTAATTTACGTTTGGTAGTGTATATATGTCCATGCCACTCTCTCACTTTGTCACAGCTTACCCTTCCCCCTCCCCATATCCTCAAGTCCATTCTCCAGTAGGTCTGTAGCTTGGTAGCTCTGTTTTTAGATTTTCAAGGAACCACCATACTGTTCTTCAGAGTGGCTGTTAGCAACTTACATTCCCAGCAGCCACTGTAGCAGAGTTCCTTTTTTTCCACGTGCCCTCCAGCATTTCTTCCTTTTAGACTTTCTGATGAGAGCCATTCTGACTTGTGAAAGGTGATACCTCATTGTAGTGCTATTTGCATTTCCCTCCTCTTTGTGATGTTGAGCAGCTTTTCATGTGCTTTATGTTTTTCCAAACAGTGAGAGTAAAATTTACCACTTAAAATCCAGTTCCTGAAATTCTGCTTTCATTTGAAGTCATTTTAGATGACTAGCTTCAAGACGCAGCTGACATTTACATTCTCGAGGGCCTTGTGAATATGCAGTGCCACTAAGCAACGGTTTTCAAGTTGTTGTTTCGGGAAACGGCCGCAAGGTGGCAGGATTTCTTCATGCCTCACTTTGTTTACTGGGGCAACCTGAGCCTTAGGGAGAATCCTGTTCCTGATTGGAAATTAGAGAGGAATGTGCCAGCCCAAACATTCAAGGACTTGTGTCTCATTCCTTCTCCCCCACTACCCATCGTGCCCTGGACTAATTCCAAGCCCCGTCCAACCACCTGTTGAGGATGCTGTCTCCTGCAGGTGGGGCGACTGTAAAAAAAAAAAAAAAAAAAAGGCTAGAGGTGGGAACCCAAACATTGGGAGATGTGTCCAGGTGAATCTTCAGATCGCTTCCAGCCCAGAGAGTCCACCATCCTTAGGGTGTTGAGGCATGATTTAGCTGTAGGGGGGCTTGCCTGGACCTGGTGAATATGGATTCATGTAGTGGGGACCAGGCAGTACAAGTCCAAGGGGGCTGAAGTTGCTGGCACTACTTCCCCAGCTCCCTCAGCACCATGACAGTGCCGCCTGGGGACCCAAGCCAGCTCTGGCTCCTTTGACGTGAGTCCAGGGTGGGTCACTGCACCTCAGGAAACTGAATAACCATTTCTCTCTCCCCCTTTTTGTTTTGTTTTGTTTTGTTTTGTTTTGTTTTGCTGTACATGGGCCTCTCACTGTTGTGGCCTCTCCCGTTGCGGAGCACAGGCTCCGGACGCGCAGGCTCAGCGGCCATGGCTCACGGGCCCAGCCGCTCCGCGGCATGCGGGATCTTCCCGGACCAGGGCACGAATCCGTGTCCCCTGCATGGGCAGGCGGACTCTCAACCACTGTGCCACCAGGGAAGCCCTCTCCCCGCCCCCCCCTTTTTTTTTTATTTGTAATTTAATTTTATTTGTATAGAGGAGTATAGCTGATTTACATGCTGTGTTTCTTTTTGGTGAACAGCAAGTTGAATCACTTATGCAAAGACATCTATATATTCTTTTTAGATTGTTTTTTCTTTGACGTCGTTACAGTGTGTTTTGTTGAGTTTCCCGTGCTACACTGTAGAAACTTATTATCTCTTTTCTCTATATAAGGGTATGTATGCTAATTTAACTCTCTTAATTTATGCCTCCTCCCTCCCCCACCTTTCCCATTAGTAGCCATAATTTTGTTTTCTAAGTCTGGGATTCAGTGTCTGTCTTGTAAGTGAGTTTTTTGTCTCAATATTTAGATTCCACCACTAAGTGATATCATATGAAATTTATCTTTCTCTATCTGACTTATGTCACTTATGTCCGAGTTCCTGCAAATGGGCTTATGTCATTCATTTTAGGGTTGAGTAATATTCCATTGTTTATATGTACCATCTCTTCTTTATCCATTCATACTTGAGTGGACACTTTTCATTGCTTCCAAGTTGAGGCTCTTGTAAACCATGATACAGTGAACGTTTGGGTGCATGTGTCTTGTAGATTTATAGTTTTGCATGGATTGACACCCAGGAGTGGAATTGCAGCATCCTCTGCTAGCTCAATTTTTAGATTTTGGAGGAGCCATGCCCTCTCAGCATTTCTTCCTTTTAGACTTTCTGATGAGAGCCATTCTGACTCGTGAAAGGTGATACCTCATTGTAGTGCTGATTTGCATTTCCTTCCTACTTGGCATTGTTCAGCAGCTTTTCATGTACTTTGTTTTTCCAAACAGTGGGAGTAAAATTTACCACTGGAAATATGGTTCCTGAATTCTGCCTAGTTTTCAAGTCCTTTTTGATTACTTATCCCATGACATTTTTCGAGCACAGGTGTCATTTACAACCCTGCAGGCCTTGGGAATATGCAGTGCCCCTGAGCATCAGTTTTCAAGTTGTTATTTCAGGAAAAGGCACAAAGCGGAAGGATTGCTTCAAGGCCCATCGTGGTTACTGGGGCATCACGAGCCTTCGGGAAATTCCTCTTCCTGATTGGAAATTAGAGTGGCGTGTGCCTGTCCAAACACCTAGGGGTGGTGTCTCATTCCTTTGCCCACTTCCCCTTCATCCCCCGGGCAAGTTCCAAGCCATGCAAAACTGGCTGTTGAGGGTGAACCTTCCCCAAGTGGGGAGACTCTAAGGAAAGAGGCTGGAGGGGGGAACCCGAGCACCAGGAGATGAGGAGATGAGGTGACTTTTCAAATCTCTTCCCGCCCACAGGGTCCACCATCCTTTGTGTGTCCCAGGCATGTTTTAGCTGTAGGTTGGCTCCCCTGCAACTGTAGAGTTTGGACCCATGGAGTGAGGATCAGGAAGTGTAACTCCAATGGGGCTGCATTTGCTGGCCCATCCTCACCAGCTCCCACAGCCCCATGACAGTCCAGCCTTGGGACCCAAGCCAGCGCTGGCTCCAGATGATGTGACACCAGGTTGCCTCACCACCCCTGAACAAATAGTAACAATTTCTCTCTCACTCTCTTTGTTTATGTACTTTAACTTTATTTTTATAATGGAATGTAGATGATTTACAATGCTGTGTTTCTTTCTGGTGTACATCCACTTGAATCACTTACAGAGAGACAAATATATATTCTTTTTCAGATTCTTACCAGTCTCATATATTCTTTTTTGGTTATTACAGTGTGTCGAGTCAAATTCTATGTGCTGTACAGTAGGTCCTTATTGATTACCTATTTTCTCTACGTAAGGGCATGTATGCTAATTTAAACTTCCTGGTTTATACTCCCCCCCCCATTCCTTTCCCCTTTGGTAGCCATAAGTTTGTTTTCTAACACATGTGTCATTTAGAGCCTCGAGGGCCTTATGACTATGTAGTTCCCCCAAGCACCAGTTTTCAAGTTCTTTTGGGAATTGTCCCCAAACCAGCCGGATATCTTCATGTCCCACTCTGGTAATTGGGGCAACCTGAGCCTTAGGGAAAGTCCTTTTGCTGATTGGAAATTAGAGTGGAATGTACCTGGACAAACACCCAAGGGCTTGTGTCTCATTCCTTCCCTGCTCCTTTTTGTAGTTAGGATTTGTATGACCCTAATAATTCATGATATTGAGCATTTTGCCATGTCCTTTCTTTTTTAAGTGTGAGTAAAATTTACGTCTTGAAATTGTCTTTTTGAAAATTTGCCCTGTATTGAATTTTTTTGTATATTACCGACCTCAGGACAATTTTTGAGGGTAGGTGTCATTTACAGCCCTGCAGTCCTTGTGAATATTAAGTGACTGTTAGCACTAGCTTTAAAGCTGCTGTTGCGGGAAATGGCCACAAGGCAGCAGGATTTCTACATTCCCAACTCTAGTTATTAGGGCATCAGATCTTTCCTGGAAGTCGTGTTCATAGGTTGTAAATTGGAGAGGAATGTGCCAGGAAAAACCCCCAAAAGCTTATGTCTCATTAATTCTTGTTTGCTTTTTAATTTAATTTTTATTTATCAGAGTAAATCTCTGTGGAAATTTGTTTTTTGGTATCAATTTTTAGATAACACCTATAAGTGATGTCATAGGACATTTGTCTTTCTCTTTCTGACTTCATGTAGTATGATTATATCTAGGCTCATCTATGGTGCTGAAAACGGCGTTGTTTCATCCTTTTCTGGGGCTAATATCCCACTGTGTACATGTACCACTTCTTTTTTGTCCATTCGTGTGTTGATGGACATTTTGGTTGCTTCCATGTCTTGGTTATTGTAAATCTTGCTGCAGTGGACGTTTGGGTGCCTGTGACTTTTTTTTTTTTTTTTTTTTTTTTTGCGGTACGCGCGCCTCTCACTGCTGTGGCCTCTCCCGTTGCGGAGCACAGGCTCTGGACATGCAGGCTCAGCGGCCATGGCTCACGGGCCCAGCCGCTCCACGGCATGTGGGATCTTCCTGGACCAGGGCACGAACACGTGTCCCCTGCATCGGCAGGCAGACTCTCAACCACTGCGCCACCAGGGAAGCCCTGCCTGTGACCTTTTGATTACAGACTTCTCGGTTGATAGGCCCAGTAGTGGGCCTGCTGGATCATATGGTAGCTCAGTTTTTACCATTTACAGGCACCTCCATTCTGTTCTCATTAGTGGCTGGCTGTTACCAGTCTACATCCCACCAACAACACAGAGGGTAAGCATTTCTCCAAAACCACTTCAGTATTTGTTGTTTGTAGACTTTTTGCTCATGGCCATTCTGATAGATGTGAGGTGATATTTTTCGGTACTTTGGATTTGCATGTCTCTAATAATTCGTGATGAGAATTTTTCCATGTTATTTATTATTTCTTTAAAAATACAGTGAGAAAAATTTACCGCTTGAAATTATCTTCATGAAAGTTTGCCCTGTTTTGAGATTTTTTCTCAATTGCCGGCTGCAGGACATTTTTTGATCGCAGGTGTCATTTACAGCCCTGCAGTCCTGAATATTGTGACCTTTAGTACAGGATTTAAAGCTGCTGTTGTGGGAAACGGCCACAAGGTGGCAGGGTTTCTATGTTCCCAACTCTGCTGTCTAGGGCAGGAGAGCCTTCCTGGAAATTGTGTTGTAGGTTGTAAATTGGAGTGGAATGTGCCAGGACAAACCGCCAAAATCTTATGTCTCATTACTACTTGTTTGTTTTTTTAATTTAATTTTTATTTTCTTTCAGAGTAAAATTGATTACAATGTTGTGTTTGTTATAGGTGTAGAGAATCTGGTTCCTTTATACATATACATATATCTATTCATCTTCAGATCCTGTTCCCATGTAGGTTATTACACAGTGTTGAGTAGACGTTCCTTGGTACAAGGTGGTCTTTGGTGATTACATATGGTACATGTGTTAGTATATGTATGTTAACTCCCATATCCTAACTTATCCATTCCTCCCACCTTTCCTTTTGTTTAACCATAAGTTTGTCTTCTAAGTCTGTGAGTGTCTTTCTGTGTGAAAGTATGTTCCTTGGTATCAATTTTTAGATAATCCCTTAAGTGATATCATAGGATATTTGTCTTTCTCTTTATGACTTATTTCACATAGTATGATTATTTCTAGGCTCATCTATGGTGCTGCAAAGGGCAATCAATGTTTCATTCTTTTTCCAGGCTTATATACCACTGTGTACATGTATCACTTATTCTTTGTCCATTCATGTGTCGATGGACATTTTTGTGGCTTACAAGTCTTGGCTGTTGTAAATATGCTGCAGTGGACGTTTGAGTGCCTCTGCCTTTTCAATTCTGGTTTCCTCGAGTTATAGGCCCAGTAGTGAGTCTGGCAGATCATATCATAACTCAATTTTTACCTTTTAAAGACACCTCCATTCTGTTCATATTAGTGGCAGTTAGAAGTTTACATATCTCCAACAGCATAGGAGGGTACGCATTTCTCCACAACCTCTTCAGCATTTACTGTTTGTAGACTTTTTGCTGATGGCCATTCTGCCTGGTGTGAGGTGATGCCGCTTTGTTGTTTGGATTTGCATATCTCTAATTATTCATGATGTTGACAATTTTTTCATGTCTTTTTTATTATTTTATTTTATTTTTTTTAACATCTTTATTGGAGTATAATTGCTTTACAATGTTGTGTTATTTTCTACTGTATAACAGTGTGAATCAGCTATAAGTATACATATATCCCCATATGCCCTCCCTCTTGCATCTCCCTCCCTCCCACCCTCCCTATCCCACCCCTCTAGGTGGTCACAAAGCACCGAGCTGATCTCCCTGTGCGATGCACCTGCTTCCCACTACCTATCTATTTTACAGTTGGTAGTGTATATATGTCAGTGCTACTCTCTCAGTTTGACCCAGCTTAACCTTCCCTCTCCCCCTGTCCTCAGGTCCATTCTCTAAGTCTGCATCTTTATTCCTGTCCTGACCCTAATTTCATTAGAAACATTTTTTCTTTTTTTTAGATTCCATATATATGTGTTAGCATACGGTATGTGTTTTTCTCTTTCTGACTTACTTCATTCTGTATGACAGACTCTAGGTCCATCCACCTCACTACAAATAACTAAATTTCATTTCTTTTTATGGCTGAGTAATATTCCATTGTATATATGTGCCACATCTTCTTTATCCATTCATCTGTCGCTGGACACTTAGGTTTCTTCCATGTCCTGGCTATAGTAAATAGAGCCGCAGTGAACATTGTGGTACATGACTCTTTTTGAATTACAGTTTTCTCAGGGTATATGCCCAGTAGTGAGATTGCTGGGTCATATGGTAGTTCTATTTGTAGTTTTTTAAGGAACCTCCATACTGTTCTCCATAGTGGCTGTACCAGTTCACATTCCCACCAGCAGTGCAAGACTGTTCCCTTTTCTCCACAGCCTCTCCAGCATTTATTGTTTCTAGATTTTTGATGATGGCCATTCTGACCGGTGTGAGATGATATCTCATTGTAGTTTTGATTTGCATTTCTCCAGTGATTAATGATGTTGAGCATTCTTTCACGTGTTTGTTGGCAGTCTGTATATCTTCTTTGGAGAAATGTCTATTTAGGTCTTCTGCCTATTTTTGGATTGGGTTGTTTGTTTTGTAGGTATTGAGCTGCATGAGCTGCTTGTATATTTTGGAGATTAATCCTTTGTCAGTTTCTTCGTTTGCAAATATTTTCCCTCATTCTGAGGGTTGTCTTTTTGTCTTTTTATGGTATCCTTTGCTGTGCAAAAGCTTTTGAGTTTCATTAGGTCCCATTTGTCTATTTTTGTTTTTATTTCCATTTCTCTAGGAGGTGGGTCAAAAAGGATCTTGCTGTGATTTATGTCATGGAGTGTTCTGCCTATGTTTTCCTCTAAGAGTTTGATAGTGTCTGGTGTTACATTTAGGTCTTTCATCCATTTTGAGTTTATTTTTGTGTATGGTGTTAGGGAGTGTTGTAATTACATTCTTTTACATGTAGCTGTCCAGTTTTCCCAGCACCACTTATTGAAGAGGCTGTCTTTTCTCCATTGTATATTCTTGCCTCCTTTATCAAAGATACAGTGACCATATGTGCGTGGGTTTTTCTCTCGGCTTTGTCTCCTGTTCCATTGATCTATATTTCTGTTTTTGTGCCATTACCATACTGTCTTCATTACTGTAGCTTTGTAGTGTAGTCTGAAGTCCGGGAGCCTGAATCCTCCAGCTCTGTTTTTCTTTCTCAAGATTTCTTTGGTTATTCGAGGTCTTTTGTGTTTCCATAAACATTGTGAAATTTTTTTTTCTAGTTCTGTGAAAAATGCTATTGGTAGTTTGATAGGGATTGCATTGAATCTGTAGATTGCTTTGGGTGGTATAGTCATTTTCACAGTGTTGATTCTTCCAATCCAAGAACATGGTATATCTCTCCATTTGTTTGTATCATCTTTAATTTCTTTCATCAGTATCTTATAGTTTTCTGCATACAGGTCTTTTGTCTCCTTAGGTAGGTTTATTCCTAGGTATTTTATTCTTTTTGCTGCAGTGGTAACTGGGAGTGTTTCCTTAATTTCTCTTTCAGATTTTTCATCATTAGTGTATAGGACTGCCAGAGATTTCTGTGCATTAATTATGTATCTTCCTACTTTACCACATTCATTGATTAGCTCTAGTAGTTTTCTGGTAGCATCTTTAGGATTCTCTATGTATAGTATCATGTCATCTGCAAACAGTGACAGCTTTACTTCTTCTTTTCCGATTTGGATTCCTTTTATTTCTCTTTCTTCTCTGAATGGTGTGGCTAAAACTTTCAAAACTATGTTGAATAATAGTGGTGAGAGTTGGCAACCTTGTCTTGTTCCTGATCTTAGAGGAAATGGTTTCAGTTTTTCACCATTGAGAATGATGTTGGCTCTGGGTTTGTCACATATGGCCTTTATTATCTTGAGGTATGCCTAGTTTCTGGAGAGTTTTTTTATCATTAGTGGGCTTTGAATTTTTTCAAAAGCTTTTTCTGCATCTATTGAGATGATCATATGGTTTTTCTCCTTCAGTTTGTTAATATGGTGTATCACATTGATTAATTTGCATATATTGAAGAATCCTTGCATTCCTGGGTTAAACACCACTTGATCATGGTGTATGATCCTTTTAATGTTCTGTTGGATTTGGTTTGCTAGTATTTTGTTGAGGATTTTTGCATGTATGTTCATCAGTGATATTCGCCTGTAGTTTTCTTTTTTTGTGACATCTTTGTCTTGTTTTGGTATCAGGGTGATGGTGGCCTCATAGAATGAGTCAGGGAGTGTTCCTCCCTCTGCTATATTTTGGAAGAGTTTGAGAAGGATAGGTGTTAACTCTTCTCTAAATGTTTGATAGAATTTGCCTGTGAATCCATCTTGTCCTGGGCTTTTGTGTGTTGGGAGATTTTTAATCACAGTTTCAATTTCATTACTTGTGATTGGTCTCTTTATATTTTCTATTTCTCCCTGGTTCAGTCTTGGAAGATTGTGCTTTTCTAAGAATTTGTCCATTTCTTTCAGGTTGTCCATTTTATTAGCATACAGTTGCTTGTAGCAGTCTCTCATGATCCTTTGTATTTCTGCAGTGTCAGTTGTTACCTCTCCCTTTTCATTTCTAATTCTGTTGATTTGAGTCTTCTCCCTTTTTTTTCTTGATGAGTCTGGCTAATGGTTTATCAATTTTGTTTATCTTCTCAAAGAACCAGCTTTTACTTTTATTGATCTTTGCTATTGGGTCTTTCATTTCTTTTCATTTATTTCTGATCTGATCTTTATGATTTCTTTCCTTCTGCTCATTTTGGGGTTTTTTTGTTCTTCTTTCTCTGATTGCTTCAGGTGTTAGGTTAGGTTGTTTATTTGAGGTTTTTCTTGTTTTTTGAAGTAAGATTATATTGCTTTAAACTTCCCTCTTAGAACTGTTTTTGCTGCATCCCATAAATTTTGGGTTGTCATGTTTTTATTGTCATTTTTTCCTAGGTATTTTTTGATTTCCTTTTAGATTTCTTCAGTGATCTCTTGGTTATTTAGTATTGTGTTGTTTAGCCTCCATATGTTTGTATTTTTTACATTCTTTTCCCTGTAATTGATATCTAGTCTCATAGCATTGTGGTTGGAAAAGATACTTGAGACAATTTCAATTTTCTTAAATTTACCAAGGCTTGATTTGTGACCTAAGATGTGATCTATCCTGGAGAATGTTCCATGAGCACTTGAGAAGAAAGTTTATTCTGTTATTTTCGGATGGAATGTCCTATAAATATCAACTAAATCCATCTTGTTTAATGTGTCATTTAAAGCTTGTGTTTCCTTGTTTATTTTGATTTCGGATGATCTGTCCATTGGTGAAAGTGGGGTGTTAAAGTCCGCTACTATGATTGTGTTACTGTCAATTTCCCCTTTTATGGCTGTTAGTATTTGCCTTATGTATTCAGGTGCTCCTATGTTGGGTGCATAAATATTTACAATTGTTATATCTTCTTCTTAGATTGATCCCTTGATCATTCTGTAGTGTCCTTCTTTGTCTCTTGTAATAGTCTTTATTTTTAAGTCTATTTTGTGTGATATGAGAATTGCTACTCCAGCTTTCTTTTGATTTCCATTTGCATGAAATATCTTTTTTCCACCCCCTCACTTTCAATCTGTATGTGTCCTTAGGTCTGAAGTGGGTCTCTTGTAGACAGCATATATACGGGTCTTGTTTTTCGATCCATTCAGCCAGTCTATGCCTTTTGGTTGAAGCATTTAATCCATTTACATTTAAGATGATTATCAATATGTATGTTCCTATTACCGTTTTCTTAATTGTTTTGGGTTTTTGTAGGTCTTTTCCTTCTCCTGTGTTTCCTGCCTAGAGAAGTTCCTTTAGCATTTTTTGTAAAGCTGATTTGGTGGTGCTGAATTCTCTTAACTTTTGCTTGTCTGTAAAGGTTTTAATTTATCTGTTGAAACTGAATGAGATCCTTGCTGGGTAGAGCAATCTTGGCTGTAGGTTTTTCCCTTTCATCACTTTAAATATGTCCTGCCACTCCTTTCTGGCTTGCAGAGTTTCTGCTGAAAGATCAGCTGTTAACCTTATGGGGATTCCCTTGTGTGTTATTTGTTGCTTTTCCCTTGCTGCTTTTAATATTTTTTCTTTGTATTTAATTTTTGAAAGTTTGATTAATATGTGGCTTGGCGTGTTTCTCCTTGTCCTGTATGGGACTCTCTGTGCTTCCTGGACTTGATTGACTATTTCCTTCCCCATGTTAGGGAGGTTTTCAACTATAATCTCTTTAAATATTTTCTCAGACCCTTTATTTTTCTCTTCTTCTTCTGCGACCGCTATAGTTTGAATGTTGGTGCATTTAATATCCCAGAAGTCTCTGAGACTGTCCTCAATTCTTTTCATTCTTTTTTCTTTATTCTGCTCTGTGGTTCTTATTTCCAGTATTTTATCTTCCAGGTCATTTATCTGTTCTGCCTCAGTTTTTCTGCTGTTATTTCCTTCTAGAGAATTTTTAATTCCATTTACTGTGCTGTTCATCATTGTTTGTTTGCTCTTTAGTTCTTCTAGGTCCTTGTTAAACGTTTCTTGTATTTTCTCTATTCTATTTCCAAGATTTTAGATCATGTTTACTATCATTACTCTGAATTCTTCTTTCAGGTAGACTGCCTATTTCCTGTTCATTTGTTTGGTCTGGTGGGTTTTTTACCTTGCTCCTTCATCTACTGCATACTTCTCTGTCTTCTCATTTTGTTTAACTTACTGTGTTTGAGGTCTCCTTTTTGCAGCCTGCAGGTTCATAGTTCCCATTGTTTTTGTTTTTGGTGTCTGCCCTCAGTGCGTGAGTGGCTTGTGTAGGCTTCCTGGTGGAGCAGACTAGTACCTGTGTCTGATGGGTGGGGTGGGGTCTTGTGTTTCTGGCGGGCAGGGCCACATCCGGTGGTGTGTTTTGGGGTGTCTGTGAACTTAGTATGATTTTAGGCAGCCTCTCTGCTAATGGGTGGGTCTGTGTTCCTGTCTTGCTAGTTGTTTGGCATGGGGTGTGCAGCACTGGAGCTAGCTGGCCGTTGGGTGGAGCTGGGTCTTACTGTTGAGACAGAGATCTTTCGGAGAGCTCTTGCTCATTTTTATTATGTGGGGCCGGGAGGTCTCTGGTGGTCCAATGTCCTGAACTAGGCTCTCTGACCTCAGAGACTCAGGCCTGACACCAGGCCGGAGCACCAAGACCCAGTCCCTGGTCAATGTTGGAGTCTGACCACTTGGTGGGGGGCGGTGAGTACTCAGCAGAGTGCAGGCCCTCACAAGCCTAACCATGCTATTTTAAGTTTTGTCCTGATGCTTTTACAAAATGAAGATTTTTAAGAAGACTGATAAAAAGGAACTTTTTAACAAATATAAGTTTCTGATAGCCTTTAGATAATATCACTGGACTGGGCAACAAGTGACAAAACTAATGGCAAACCTGATTATTTCATCCAGATCAACAGGAATTAAAGACATGGGACTGAATAAACTTGTAAATATGATTTATAACTTTATGACTTTGGGAAATATACTGGCTTTAATCTTTGTTTTTCGGAAAAACATTTTCTCTTATGCTATGACCTACAACAAGTTGATAAAGTATGACTTTGTAAACAAAGACAAAACATTTATTTTTTTCTCTCTACTGGATCCTGTCAGAATTTGTCATCTCCACCTGGCTCTCCTGTGGACTTGGTATTATGCTAATCATAGTTTTATTTTGTTTTTACTTCCAAATTCCAAGTGTCTCCCTGCTGCACTATGTCTTTGTCAATGTTATTAGCTGCATTATTTATATCCTATTTTATAATATTGTTGTCTCTTACAGTACCCAATGTGTAACCAGGCCTCCAGCAAAACTTCTGTGGCTAAAAATCTTAAGGAAGTAGATCACTTTTATAACATAAAATAATTGTAATAATGTGATTCTAAGTATGGGAAGGAGCAACAAGGGAAAATGTCGACTTTATCATAATTAGACAGAGGAGCCAGAGAATCTTTAATTAACAATAGGGCCTAATCCAAAAATTAGCCCCTGGAGTGGCATATTGAGAATTTTTGCCTGACCTGGGATGAGGCTCCCAGCACCAAGAGACAAAATTTGATCATGAAATGTCTCCCTAATATTGGTCAAATTCCTGACCAAGAGGAGAGGATCAGTCATCAGTGATTGCAGCACTCCAACATGAGCCGGTGAACTCTGAGGAAACTGAGGATATGCAAATATAGGATACAGGTCCTACATAGCTGTGGTACATACCAAAAAAATGATTTTGGTGAGCCCAGACTCTTGCATCTTCCCATACATTAAAAAAAATGCTAAATTCCTTAACTTGAGATGTGGCCTCCTGGGCTTGAAGCCCTCAAAATTCCTGATAACTCTCAACTTTTAGGTTGTGAATATTTTAAAATCTACAGGTGTAAAGTAGACACTTCCAAAGCAGAACAAAAGACAAATCTCACCATGTGGAACACTGACACCGATGGCGGACACTCCCAGAAAGATCCATCTGACTGGGCAGTTAGAACGTTGTCACCCCTTTTCCCACAAGACTGTGGAATGGATATTTTGGGAGACAGTTCGTTCCAGCAGTGAACCTTTGCCCTAAAAACCAAGGTACTTTACAAATCCCTCCCCAGCTGTCACAGAAAGTAAGGTTTAGTCTCATCACACTTTTCTGAAACCACAGCTCATGCTGAGACCACCACTGAGGTAATGGTGCTTCAAAGCAGTTTCCTTGACAACCTGGACAAACCTGCTTGGTTTCCTTGACAATCAGGGAAGCTTGGTTCAAAATCTCCCTAAGAAAATTCTTTCCCAATCTCCCAAACTCTTATCCTTCAAACATTCCTATTCTAGGCTGATGAGCCTAAAGTGAGAACAGGTGCAGGGACCAGCCAGCCCTCTGCGGCCCGGATGCCTTGGTGAAAGCAGGCACTGGCAGGGGCGCCCCGCTGAAGCAGCAGAAGAGAAAGGTCGCCGTCACCATGGAGGTGACCCTCTTCAAGAAGTACTTGCCCAGGGGAAGTACTCTGCTCAGGGGCAGCCACTGCGCAGTTGCGGACGTGGGAGCTGCTGGGGCATGTGGTGGGGGAGGGATGCTCCACACCAGGCAGGGTCAGTGGCTCGAGCCCGTGGCAGCACTGCAGCACTGTGGTGCCCTGCCTGCTAAGACACCATGTGAACATGATCACGTGAGTGTGTACCACACCTGATCTCAAACATGTGTGCTCACTACTGACCCATCACGTGTGCCTGATGTCACACACACAGATGTGCTCACCTCACGGCTGGCCCGTCCCATACACTTCATCACACACCCACTCACTGCTGCCTGTCGCCCCCAGGAGCTCAGGGTTGCCCTGCTGGACCTCATCAGCTGGTCCAGTGCTGCTGCTGTGAAGGGGAGCCTCACACGGGTGCTTCCTGGTGTCCTTCACACTCGGGTCCTGAGCCACACTCTCCTGTGCAGTCAGTTTCCCAGAGACCAGGCAGGCTCAGACCTCTTCGAGGGGCTGGCTTAGGTAAGGGGCTTGCTTGTTTCCTGGGCAACATTACTGTTATCTCAGACTGAAGGGGGATTGTGTACCCCTCAGGGAAAGAGACATCCATGTCCTGACCCCAGGGGCTCAGGACATGACCTCATGTGGAAGTAGGGCCTGGTCGTGTAACTAGGTGAGACAGGGGCCTTCAGGTGGTCCCAATCCTATGTAACTGCACGCGTATATGATGAGTGGAGACACAGACACAGAGGGGAAGCCACATGAAGATGAAGGCAGAAATGGGGGGGATGCAGCCATAAGCCCAGGGATGCCTGGAGCCCAAAGAAGCTGGAAGAAGCAGGAAGGACCCTCCCCTGGAGCCTCAGCACTTTCCAACTAGGCAGTTAGTATGAGTGGGCCTGAACTGAAGGTAGCACCGTGGTCCCTGACCAGTCTGCCTTGCCTGCTTGGCACGGTGGGGAGCAGCTCTCACTAGACGCTGACAAGCGAGGTGGTTTCCCATGAGACCGTAGGACGCTGGTCCTGTAAACAGGCAGGCCCATCTCACCCTGCCTGCTGGGCTCTGGTCACACAGGGCAACTGTGCACCGTATGGGGCTGGGCTTTCAGCCTCTGCACGGGACCCCTTGGCGTTGGTTTAAAGTTCAGCTTACACCCCAAGAATGAGGGAAGGTGAAATCCTCATCAGCCCTGTGCGGTGCGGGCAGGGAGTCGCAATTAATTATAGAGTTAAAAGAAGAGAGGGTAAGGGTGACTCAGCCATGGAAAAGGAGTGACGCTCTGACACGGGCTATGATGTGGATGAACCTCGAAAACCTGATGCTCAGTGAGAGAGGCCAGACAGAAAAAGACAATTAGTGGATTCCACTTACATGAGACATCCAGAACAGGCAAGCCCACAGAGACAGAAAGTGCACTGGGGGTGCCAGGGTTGTGGGAAATGTGGGGTGACCTCTAAAGCATGGGCTTCTGGGGAGATAATGGAAATGTTGTCAAATGGATTGTGCTGGTGGCTGGACAACCCTGTGAATATGCAAAACACCACTGAGCTTAATACTTAAAAAATGGGATAACTAACTGTGTGGAAAAGAAATTCAATCTCAATAAAGCTGTTACCAAAAGTGAAAACCTGGATTCTTCCAGGCCCACCTCCAGAATGTGACCTGAGGTGCGGGTTCGGGCAGTACCTGCATGTCTGAAAGCCCCATGTGTCCCACCAGGTGGTCTGAGGGCACCTTGAGAAATTCTCCCTGTGGCATCAGAAGCGTGGGGCCCTAGTGTGGCCAGGCCTCAGGCTGGATTCTGTGGCCTTGCTGTCCTCTCTTAGGGAGTGTGGCATCGTCTCCATAGAAGGAGGTGGGTCAGCTTGAAGCCCGGTTCCCTCTTCTGCACGTTTCCTCTTTCTCTCCCAGCGATGGTGCTGGCCGAGCTGGGCCAGAGCAACCAAGGCAAAGGGGTCGTGCACAGAATGACTGAGAACTCTGACCAGGTGCCGTGGGCTCCTCAGAGGCAATGACCTAGGACTGAGGTCCCAGAGCCTCCTTCTGAGTGTCGTGGCCCTGGTGCCCCTCTCACGGGAGTTGCTGTCAGGGTTGATGGTTGAAGCAGCCATAGTATCGATACCTCACTGGTAGAAACTATTCCTTTACTTCCCTGGGAGAAGCAGGTCTCCTTCTAGTTTGTTGGGGAGAACCCCTTTTTAATAAAGAATAATGATAAGTTGTAAGTACATATTAAGGATTAGGTTATATACATGTAAAGAATAATCATAAACATCAAGAAACAGAACATGATGAGTGGACACGCAGGAGTGCCCTTCCCTCGTCCCAGCCTCCTCCCCACCCTGTGGTAGCTGTTCTCCTGATTTTGTGTCAGTGACTTGTCCTCATAGTTTACGCCCAAGCACGCATCCCTAAACAACGCAGCCCAGCTTTGCCTAGTTCCAAAGTCTGTAAGTGGGTGTACCGTGCATGCTGCTTTATTGCTCTTGATGGCTCAGCATTGTGTCCATGAGATTCTTTCATCTTGTGAATATAGTTTTTTTAAAAATAATTTTTATAGTTTTACTACCTTTAAACAAAATGTACTCCATTGCTGTGGAATATACCTTCATAGGAGTGTGCATGGTTCATTTCTGCATCCGCTTGTGATGGCCTTCAGGTTCTTTCAGGTTTGGCTCCTATGGCTGCAGAGTCCATGTCCGTGTGTCCTGGTGCAGGACTGGGAGGTTTGTGTTCAGCGGGGAGGAGCACTGTGGGTCTGTGTGCACGGGCTTCGCTCTCTGAGGCCCGATTGTTTCAGAAGTGGTTGCACCGCCCGCTGCGCACCAGGCTTTCTATTGCTCCACATCCTGCTGATATTTCATACTATGTCTTTCATGTCTGCCATTCTGGTAGGTGTATGCACAGTATTTTTCTTATGGTTTTAATCCCTCGGTTGTTAGTGAAGTTGTGCCTCTTGTGGTATTCATGGACTATTTCCTGTTGTTTTTAAAAAAGTTTTAAAAATTGTGGTCAAATATACATAACATAAAATTTACAATCTTAACCATTTTTAAGTGCACATTTCAGGGTCAAGAAGTAATTCTCACTGTTGTGCAAACCTGACCGCCATCGTCCTCCAGAACTTTTTCATCTTGCAAAATTGAAACAGTCCCCATTAAACACTCACTCCCCATTGTCCCTCCCTCAGCCCCTGGCACTCCACATCCTACTTTATGTCTCTGTGTTTCCAGCTGCTCTAGGGGCCTTGTATGAGTGGATCAAGCACTGTTTGTTTTTTTTGTGTGTGTCTAGCTTACATCACTGAGCAGAATGCCCTCAAGGTTCATCCCTGCTGCAGCCTGTGTCAGAATTGCCTTCCTTTTTAGGCAGAATAACATTCCCTTGTATTGATGGACTGCGTTTTTCTTCTCCATTCATCCATTAGTGGACACATGTAATATCTACATTCATTTCTCCTGTCATAATATTTGTGGAATAACGTCAGAAAGTCCTATGAATCAAGTCATTTGCCTTTAACTTTTTTCTTAAACTTTTTATCGTGAAAAACATCAGATCTAAGAAAAGGGAAAAATACATGTCAGCTTCACTTGTGTTCAGGAAACAATGCTTTACGGATTCACTTTATTCCCTGTGTGTGTGCTATGCGTGTGCATGTGCCTGTTTGCATACATATGCTGTGATGTGCATAGGTATGTGCACTTGCACACGTTAGTGTGTGCATGGGCATATGCGTGCATGTGTGTTCATATGCTAGTGTGTGAATATATTTGTGCTGTGCACCTGCATATGTTTGTGTGTGTGCTGTGCCTGCCTGTGCACACACTGTGTGTTTGCTGGAACCACTTGCACGTTGGTTGCAGACTGAATTGTGCCCCAGATATATCCACACACAGCTGCTCTAACAATCCTGCGTAGCCACGTAAAGGTCACAGATCTCAGGGATTTAAATGGATGGAGCAGGATGTCCTGACAAACAACCTGTCTTCCAATGACTGTCACTGTCTCAGTAACATCCTTCACACCTTCTTTAAGCCCCATTCAGGGTCCAGTTTAGACCCCCATTACATTCAGTCACCTGCCCCAGGTCCCCTAAAGCTACAGTGTCACAGTTGGAGAGCCCGGCCAAGGCTGGGGGTGCCCCTCCTGTTGGCCTGGCCTCCAGGCCCTGCACTTGGCTCCTGTGTTCTCATCTCTCAGCCAGGTCCCGATTTGGATGGGGCAGCCACCTCTTTCCTCCCAGGGTCCCATCGCCCAGTCAAGGGGGTTCATTCTCCCCAAACTCAGCATCAGGAGTGGGGGCGTGACAGTCCCCACTGGGTCTCCTTCATGTGAGACCCTGTGCTCTTGAAAGAGCAGGCCCCCTGCCTTTGGGGGTGGGGGCTGGGGGGTGACATGTGGCCCACGATGGGCAGGCGGGTCCCTGGGTGGGGCGAGCCAGTGTGCAAGGAGTTCCGCGGTGGGTTCTTCTCTCCAACGGCTTCTGTACCCCTAACCCTCTCTGTGCCTCCCCTTGAAGACAGCGCGGTGCCCGGGACGGGAGCCATGGGGGCCGTCAGCCACCGAACCCTCTACCCACACAAACACACACACGCACACGCACACACACGCTACAGGGAAGCAGGACCTGAGTGCAGGGCTCTCAGCGGCCCGGAGTGCCCCGCCCGGAATCGGCCAGCGGAATGGACAGACCGCATCTCCCGGCCCGGACCATGCAACACTGTCCTGCCTGGGCTTCCAGTGTGGCCGCCTCCTTCTGGAAGCCTGGGAGGCTGGAATCAGGCCACTTCTTGTCTGTCCTGGCAGCAGACTGGGCTGTGCTCTAAGAAGTTCGTGGCTCACCCGTGGATCCTGACCATCAGGGGGCCAGAGAAATTGGTAACATTTCTGTTTTGCCTGTTGAGATGTTTAATGACAAAGATTTTGTTCAGTTTCCTGATGTGGGTGTCCAAAGATGAGAGACCCATCTGTGTGATCTGTACCTCCTATGAGATCAGCCCTAACCTAGTTTAAGCCTGATCATGTTCTGTCTATACGGTGGATTTAGACCTCGGCATGTCCTGTCTACTGATTATGTTTAGAGCTGACCATGTGTTGTCTATAATTATAGGATTTAGACCTGACCATGTTCTGTGTACGCCAGGACTATGGGAACCTGGGTAGAAACCTGGCCTGGCCTCAGTACTGGGAAGCTCCGTGCCTGCATCTGAAGGTCAGTGATTAGATGTCTGGGGTCTGGAGCTGAGATGGGCTTGTCTATGTAACAGCCTCTCTTCTGAGTGTGGTTACCTGGTCCTCCCAAGGGTCAGTGCTATGGTTGGGGCCTTAGTCTTAATCCCTGCAAGGTTCACCTTCCCTGGGGCTCGTGGAGAGTCCGCAGGAGGGCTACCTGGCAATAATTCCAATTCACCAGCACGTGCATGGTGCGTAGGGAGGCAGGTTTAACTGGTGATTTGATTGCAGGGCACTCAGATCGGGCAAAAGGCCGATGGGCAACAGCTGAGGCTGCTGCTGAGCTCTCCTTCCAATCTACCGTCCCTACTCAGCAGCGTGCAGAGCTGCCCCTCGGCTTTCAGCCCTGCTGTCCTGTGAGTTTTCTCAACCTGTAAGGGAGATGAGAAAGGACTGAGCCTGCCAGAACCAAGGTCATGTGTTCACCTCTAGCATGAAAGCTTTAAAAACAGTTAAAATCACACAGAACCAAAGGGAAAAGAGGAGGACTTCTCTGGGACAAGTGTGGGGAGAGGAGACCCACCTTACACTTTTTCCCATCCCAGAAGGTCCCAGGGACCGAGCCTCTGTCCACAGTGTGGGAGTCACCAGCAGAGCCACGGTGTCCTGACCAAGGGGACGTGTGACCCCAGGTGCGGGGTCTGGGGAGGTGAGGTCACCCTGGGACTGTGGACATGTGACCCAGGTGGAGGTGTCAGGGTAGGAGGGGTCACCTGTTGAGAGAGAACGTGTGACTTTAGATGCAGGGTCTGGGGAGGTGGGTCACCCTGGTGAGTGTGGATGTGTGACCCCCGGTATGGGGTGCAGGGACTGTGTGGGTCTCACCACATCTGCATGGGTCAGGATCACATGTATGGGGAGACCGCATATGTGCTCTTTGCCTGCAGTGTGTCCTGTCCCCGTTGAGAATTCCAACCTCTGCATTAAGGGTGTTGCCCTGATTAACCTGTGATTCCTTTTCTTCTGTTAATCTTGTCACATTCATATGAGGTCAGGCATGTTTGACTGGGTTGCTGCTCTGTGTTCTGGTGAGTAACAACACTTGGTTGTATCATATTAATATCATCACATATCATAAGGCTAATCTATGGGGGTCACCACTGCCTGGGTCCCCCTGGACGGGGGTCAGGTGAGCAATGACTAGCACCCCCTAATAATGGTCTCCCACGTGCTCTGTGAGCGTACCGTGATGGCCCCTAAGGTAAGGGACTGTGTCTGGGCCTCTGACATTTGTGATGAAGGGGAGTCGAAATGGAATCTCAATTAACAAGACATTATTTTAAGAATTTATTTTAAGTGAAATAGAACAAACATCACATACCCTTTAGCATCATCACCATTTTAAGTGCACGTTTCTGAGGCATCAGATCTATTCACTTTCTCGTGGGGTCATCACCACCATCCCTAGAACTTTTCATCTTGCAAAACCAAAATTCCACAACCATGAAAGTCTCACTCCCCATTCCCTCCCACTGCCCCTGGCACCGATATCCACTTCAGTCCCCGAGTTGTCGACTCCAGGGCACCCACTGGAGTGGAATCCTGCAGTGTTTGCTGACGGGTCACTTTGGAAGAGCTGACTTTCAGTCTGAAGGTCTGCCTGTTTGCATCTGAAGAATCATAAAAGAATGCATTTAAGGAGAAGGTGTATGAAGAAGGGGATGTATGAGGGACAAAGGTGTCCGGGGTGCAGATGAGCCAGGACCTGATCAGCTGCCTTTTGGGTCCTCTGGTCCCATCTCTCGGTCTGTGCCTCATCTGCATCATCACTGTCCCCACTGGCACCCTGGGGTGTTGTTGTCTGAGTGAGATTCCCCTTGTGCCCCTGCTCTCCTCCCCTCCTCCTGCTGGTTGGGGAGGGAACTGCTTGCTGTGTGGTCTCTACTCCTGGGGCACGAAGGACCCTGTAGCATGGACCTGCACAGTGTGGGGTGTGGTCCCAATAGCATGGGGCCCACATAGGACACAACATTGGGGCGTGACAAGTGCTAGGGCTGCCTCATCACTGACAGGGAATGTTGCCGAGATGCTGCTCGGGAGGGCGTGATGGGTGGCTTGGGACCCTAGAGGCTCCATTCCTATACTGGAGCTTGGAGAGTGCATCCCCATGGGCTCCAGATTCACCCCATATCTCAGCCATATCCCTCTGTCCTGTCTTTGCACTCAGGAAAATGAGCTCCCTTGTCCACAACGTAGGCCTGGTCCTGTTGGTGTTAGGATTCTTTAATTTAGGTGTCCTGGGATAGCAGCTCTTTTTAGGCCTGAGAAGGAACAGCTCAGGAATGTACAAAAGTTTCAGATGAAAGTAACATTCAATGACTATCTCTAACTACTCGGTTGTTGACTTCTATTAGTTATTATTCTCCTGGTTTTAGCTCTGATGTGGGGATTACAGAGGAGTCAACATTTAAATCTTCATAATCTGTGAATTTGTAGCTTCACTGTCATTACTGACCCATAGTTTTTATGGTTTGGGAAGAGTTATTGATTTCATGTATCAAGTAAAGGATTCACAATGATGTTAGAGCAACTAAGATTAAAATAATGCCTAGTAAATTGTTCACATTTTGTCTACCTGTGCATCTATTGTATGCATATGAGTTAGTTTAGATGTCAATATTAGTGAAATAGTATAGAGGACTAGAGAACTTATTTTAAAAATCACTATTAATGTGTGATGATGAAAATGTAAAAGTTCTTCCATAATCGGTGATGTTGTACCTTGAGAGCCTAGTTGAAATTGCTATACCTTAGTGATATACAGGATTTTAGCCTATGATTTAACTTTGACAAAGCTACATCACTTTTTACTTTTATCTCATTTATTGAGAAAGACATAATTGTTATGGTGTTGGCTTGAAACTGGTTGAAAAGGACTTGAGTCCTTCCTTATTTTACATTTACATAGGTGGGATCTTGAAACATAGGATATGGTGGAGGGTATTCGTGTAACCATTCTAGGTGAGGAGTAGCAGTTTCCACTGCTAAGACTTCTTGTTTAGATGCAAATGTTTTTCAAAGTATGAAGATTATTAGCATTACTGCTGCTACTGAGATGAATGAGCCTAAAGACAAAATACTTCATGTTGTGTGTGCCTCAGGGTACTCAGACTAACGTAGTGACATCCCTGAGAGGCCAAGAAAATGCTGCAGGAAGTCATATTTAGTACTACAAATCAGTGTAGGAAGCCTCCTATAATAGTGAAGACTGCTCCCTTGGACATTAGGTCATGGAAGTGTGCTACTACATAGTATGTATCCTGGAGAACAATGTCTGGGGATGAGTTGGCTAAGATGATTCCTGTCAAACCACCTACTGTAAAAAGAAAAACTAAAGGCTAAAACTCATAATATAGTGGGAGGTCATATAATATTACCTCCGTGAACAGTTGCTAACCAGGGACTTCCCTGGTGACGCAGTGGTTAAGAATCCGCCTGCCAATGCAGGGGACACGAGTTCGAGCCCTTGTCTGGGAAGATTCCACATGCTGCGGAGCAAAAAGCCCATGCGCCACAACTACTGAGCTTGCTCTCTAGAGCCTGCGAGCCACAACTACTGAAGCCCACGCGCCTAGAGGCCGTGCTCTGCAACGAAAAGGCCGCGCACCGCGACGAAGGGTAGCTGCCGCTCACCACAACCAGAGAAAACCCACGTGCAGCAACCGAGACCCAACGCAGCCAAAAAAAAGAAAAAAAAGAAAAATTAAAGCAAGAGTTGCTAATCAGCTAGATGCTTTTACTCCTCTAGGGATAGAAGTAATTACGGTAGCTGATGCAAAGTATGCTCCTGAGTCGACAGCTATCCCTATGGTAAAAATATGATGGGCCCACAAGAGAAATCCTAAAAAGCCAGTAGACATGACTCATACTATTCCCAAATAGCTGAAAGGCACTTTTTGTCCTAAATAGTATGTAATGATAATGTGAGTTTATAACAAACCCTGGTAGGCCATGAATACCGACTTCAGGGTGACCAAAGAATCAAAATAGGTGTTGGTATAGGATTCGGTCTCCTCCTGCAGGGTCAGAGAAAGAAGTTTTTAGATTTCTCTCTCTTAACAGTATGTCAATTCTGGCTGCTCGGACTGACACTGGTAATTATAGTAATATGGCTATCGTTGGGGAAGATTAAACCAATAGTGGTGTTTGGTATTGGGATATGACTGCTGGTTTTGTATGAAAGACTATAGTAATAAAAGTAATAATACCAAGAATTGAAGAGACACCTGCTAAATGTAAGCAGAAAATGGTTAGGTCGACAGAGGCTCCTGTGTGGGCCAGATTGCAGGCTAGAGATGAATATACGGTTCCTGTGGTACCAGAACCAGCTCCTACTATTGGTGATATGAGTAGGAGTAAGAAAGATGGGGGAAGTAGTCAAAAGTTTACATGATTTTTTTGGGGAAATGCTACCTTAGGTGTCCGAGTTATTAGTGGCCCAAGTCAGTTTTCAAACCCTGCAATCATAATGGGTACATCTATAAAGAAAATTATTACAAGTGCAGGGACTGTTATGACTACCTTACGGATTTGGGCATCTCCAAGTAGCGCTCCAGGTTAGCATAGCTCAGCCTGGATTAATATACTTAAGGTGCTGCCTACTACTCCAGCTCAAGCACCAAATAGTAAATGTAAAATGCCGATATCTTTGTGATTTGTTGAAAATAATCAGCAGTGTATGAACAGAGGTGAAATGACTGAGTTAGCATTTGACTGTAAATCTAAAGACAGAGATTGAGCCCTCTTTCTGGCAAACCCTGTGGTGAATCAACAAATTGAATTGTAACTTCAGAGAAGCAGCTTCAATTCTGCCGGTGATTTTCCTGCCTTTTTTTTTCTTTCTCAAATGAAGGAGAAGTAGACTGAAGCCAGTTGACTAGAGGATTTGCCTGTTAACTAAAGTTTCCTGGGGTTAAAACTCATCAATCTCGTAAAGATTTGTCTTAATTACAATGTTTGCTTTACATTCAATTGATGTAGGATAAAGTCTTGCAATCCTTATTTTTAGGAATTAAGTAAATTTTACTTGTTTAGGGTTTTGAAAGCTTTTAGTCTGAACTAACCTAAATTCCTGGTGCAGCACCGACAGAATGGGTGTTATGTGTAGTAATCGTGTGGGTATTATGATTGGTAATGATAGGAAGGTTATTTCTTTGTATGTTGAAATTGTTTTGTTTTTGTGTTGTTTAATGAGGAGAATATAGTTCGTGATGTAGAGTATGTTATCTGCAAGTAAAAATATATGCTGAGGACTGCTATGATGGCTATTAGTGTTGGTAGAATGATATCATTTTTGTTATCTCTTGGGTAATTATTCATTTGGATAGAAACCCTGATAGTGATGGGAGATGTCCTAATGATACTATAATGGTGAGGAAAAGGATAGTGATGGGAGGTGTTTTATCTCATGTGTGTGATAATGATACTCTTGTAGTACATGATCTGGGCATAAAAAATAAGAAGATAGTGTTGTTATGATATAAATTCGTATGTTTATGATTGTTATAATCTGAATGTACA